>ML408452.1:0-12232 GCA_005239525.1 Nicotiana knightiana | reverse complement strand
CTAATATTGTACAAAGCAAGAAAAACGGCTAAAGGATCAAGAAACAAAGGATAGTATAATTTTAAAACAATAATTTCCACTAGTTTTCTTTTTCTTTTTTTATGCTTTTCCTCTTCTTCATGGTTTTATTTATTCATTAACACGTTGGGAAAATTATTTAAATTTTGCTTTAAAATGTTAATTGTGTATTAACAGATTTTATTAATTAATATATGTAGAAATATATTGAAAATCTAAAATATATACAGAAATTAAAATCTTGTTTAGAGATAACAAAGTTGTTATTCACAAACGAAAAAGCAACCAATAGAATTATGAACTAAAGCTAAAGTAATACAAAGAATTTAATAAAGAGAGTTTATAAGCTATCAATATTATTACAATGATGAGAGGATCTGATGTAAAGAAGAAAAAAGAAAGTGCTAATTACTTAGCTTATAGACCATGCTTGTACATGGATTTCCACCAAGAGGATTTTTTTTTTGCTTAAACGGAGAATTGCATTAATAAAACAAAATTACAAGCATTGTTCTGAATGAAAGGAGCTAGTTTCAGTTACATCCGCACTACATAAGAATTGAAATATACAAGAATTTTATTATGGATTTTCAGACCGCAAGGACAAATTTTTATCCGAGCAAAGGGTCTGTCCAAGATCTAATACGTACTTCCTATTGAGCCCATGTGTCTGATGGTTCTAACCGGGAAAGGACGCCCCTTTTCTCCTCATTAACAAGGCTTTGGTCCACGGCTGACCAGACTTAGCCAATAAGAGTAGTACTAGATCTGACGGTAACTCAATCTCAGAACCTAGTCGAGAAATCATATCAAAATTCTTTTATACTTTAATAAAGCTTAGATCCGTTCATGGTGTATATAGGAGAGAAATTAGCTATTCGACATAGATATGATATTTTTAGCCGGACATCGTCCTGGCTAGGAGGGTACTAATCTATACTATAATTAAAATAATAAAAGTACCTTGAGAGACGACCAAGCGCCAAGTAATTGCTTGCTAAACTGATTCAAAACTTTTATTACAAATCGGAATAGCGGCGAACACTTTGTTATTGAAACTTTACAAGAACTATCTAGAGAGAGAAAAGAGAGAACTTTACAAAAAATTATGATGCCTTTCACTTAAGTGAAAGACCCTTTAAATAATAAAAACTAAAGACAGAATAGGTCCCATGTGGGTCCCTGAACAGTATATTTTCTGTTGAAACAGTATATCTCCTGTTGATGAAACAGTGTATCTACTGTTTGGATACTTGTCTTCTACTCTTTCATTATTTGCCATATTTTTCATCTATCGCTTTATCCATTGTAGAAATTCTTCTGCATCTTCGACTTGGTTTTCTGACAATATTTTGTCTGTTTCTGCTGGCTAAGCAAAATCAACCGCATCTTCATTGCTTGTTACATTGTTCATTGAAGTGTCTGGTTTATCAATCTGCAATATATTTTGAAGAAGATTTCTTTTTACTTCTTCGAGATAGTCATTGATCATTTTTTCTTTGTCACCTTCTTGGTAGGAAATCTTCCTAACCATATGTTTTACCGATGGCTGCTCCATTAATTCTTTTCCTGAAGCCTTGATATAGAGTTGGATTTTATTAGAAATAGAGTGTATCAACTCTTGGCCGTGTATAACTTTAGTCTGGGGGTTAATTTTGTCAATTTGTCCCAGAAATTGTTGTAGAATGCCCTATAAAGGCAGGAGATTTGATCCTCAGTTTGGCCTACTTCAGGGCTCCATTTTTTTAAAACAATAATTTGCACATTTTAGGAATCTTGAAACAAAATCAAGATTCTAACTAGTTTTCTTTTTCTTTTTTAATGCTTTTCCTCTTCTTCTTGGTTTTCGCTACCTCAAAAATAAAGTCTTTACTTTTCTTTTTTTTAAAGTTGGTGTTCTTTATTTGTTTATTTATTCATTAACACGTTGGGAAAATTATTTAAATTTATTTCCAGAATAGTTTATCTACCTAAATTAACAAATTTTGCTTTAAAATATTAAGGATGTATTAACAGATTTTATTTACCATATGTAGAAATATATTGAGAATCTAAAACATATACAGAAATTAAAATCTTGTTTAGAGATAACAAAGTTGTTACTTACAAACAAATTAAAAAAGCAACCAAAAGAATTATGAAAAGCTAAACTAATACAAAGAATTTAACAAAGAGAGTTTATAAGCTATCAAGATTATTTCAATGATGAGAGGATCTGATGTAAAGAAGAAAAACGGAAGTGCTAATTACTTAGCTTATAGACCATGCTTGTACATGGATTTCCACCAAGAGGATTTTCTTTTTTTTTTTGGCTTAAACGGAGAATTGCATTAATAAAACAAAATTACAAGCGATGTTCTGAATGAAAGGAGCTAGTTTCAATTACATCAAAATATAATTGCATGAAAGTAAAGGAAGGAGGTTCTTCAAAAAACAAGATTGTTTGCGATGATAGTCCCATTTTTATTTTCCAAACTTTGCTAACGCACCAGCCACTCCATTGCCTTATCTAAATGTGTGGCTAAGTTGTTGCACATTCAGCTCGTGCATCATCGACCTACAAAAGAAAATAAGTTGTGAGTACTTTGGGCTACCAGTTTGAAGGATTTGGAGCAATACATGTGAGTACGTTTCAACAATTAGGGGGCGAATGCTTCGACTAATGGCAATGATTAAGCCATGATAGAGCGCCAATAGTTCAGCTTGTAAGGCATTTGTGTATGGTATGTGTTTTGCGAAACCATAAATCCATTGTCCAGAGGTGTCGTGGAATATTCCCCCTGCTCCTCCATGATGACAAGTTGGATTGTAGGCCCCGTCTATGTTAAGTTTGTAATGTGGTGGATGAGGTTTGTGCCACAAGGTGACTTCCCTAGTAGGTTTGTTTTTTTTTTGCCAGGGATATTTGTTAGGTAAGTTATTTTAGTTGTGAGTGAGATAATAGGAGTGGGGTCAATTGGGTGATTATTTTTGTTGAAATGACTATTGTTACGATTTAACCAAATTTGCCATAGTAGGATGGGGGTTAGTATAAAGGAGGGTATAGCAACCTTGGAAGCTATTGGAATTAGGGTATGTGAGGTGCACAATTTATGCAATCAGTCAGTGAAGTTGGATGAGGGTGTTGTTATACGGAGGTAATGTCATAATGTATCTTCTGGTTTACAATGTAGAAAAATGTGTGATATATTTCCCTAGTATTATTACAAATTGGGCAGTAGGTAGTGTTGGTGATTTTTCTAGGGAAGAGGAATGCTTAAGTTGGTAATTTCTCTTGAGTTAGCAGCCATAAGAAGCATTTTATTTTGGGTAAAGTTATTAATTTTCAAATCCAATTGTGAGGGAATTTTGTAATCCAGTGGTGGTTTTGGTGCAGGATGTAGAGATAAGCGGAAAGAGTGGTAAATTTACCATCAGTTGTATAGTACCAGTAGGGGGTATCTTCTCCTTGATGATTTGTAAAAATGGGGGTGTTATTGATGAAGGAAAAAATTTGTGGGGGTAAAATGAAGGAGAGGCTAGAGATGTCCCAAGATGAATTTGAGATGAGGGAAGCTATAGATTTATTTAGTTCATGTCTAGAAATGGGGTCTTGAATGAGGTGACGAAGTAACAAATTGTTTGCGATCTAGTGATCATTCCAAAGACTTATGTTATTTTCGTGTGTCACATTCCATCTTGTGCCTGAGCGATAATATTTAGTAGTTTTAGTCATACTTTTCCATATGTAGGAGGCATTTGGATGTGCCTTTATTGTATATAAAAATTTGTCTGTTGGGTTAAGTTGATGGTTGTATTTAGCTGATAGAATGTTGATCTAAATTAATTTGTTAGAATGTGTGTAACGCCAAACGAGGCTTGTGAGTATGGCTTTATTTTCTGGGACTAATTTTTGAATCCCCAACCCCCCTTCCGACTTAGGAGAAGTAACTTTATCCCAATTAATTAAGTGAGTTTTTCGTTTTTGATCTGTTGAGCCCCACAAGAAGTTGCATTGTAGGCGATCTAATTTAAGAATGAGTTTGGGTGGTAGGAAGTTAATTTGCATTGCATAAACAGGGATTGAATTTAGCACTGATTTAATGAGGGTAGTTCTTCCCGCTAGAGTGAGGAATTTGGATCTCCATCCGAAAAATTTTGTGGTGACTCAGTTAATAATGTATTGGTAGTCTGATATTTTAGGTTGATTAAGTGTGATTAAGAACCCTAAGTATGTGTGAAAGTTGGTGGCAATGGGGATGTTTAGAGTTCTGGATAAGGATTGGCTAAGTGTTGAATTTACATTAGTTGAGAAAAATAGTTTTGATTTGTGATAGTTGATACGTTGTCCAGATTTTGCACTTAATTGATGGAATATTTCAATTATGGTAGAAGTGTTAGAAGTAGTTGCTTGTGCTAATAAAATAAGGTCATCCACAAACATTAGGTGTGAGAGTGGTTGTGCGTTTCTATTTAATCGGATTGGGGTTCATCGACAAATGTCTATATTATGTTCAATTATGTGAGACAAATATTCCATGCATATTATGAATAGTTAAGGTGATAAGGGATCGCCTTGTCTTATACCCCAAGAAGGTTGGAAAAAAAGAGTAGGTGCACCATTGATGAGTATAGATATGGAGGAAGTTGTGACATAAGACATTATGAGCTTGATTAAGGGTAGTGGAAATTGTTAACGATCAAAGGCCTTTTTTAAGGTCAATTTTTATCATCATGTTGCCCATTTTGTCCTGTTGTTTTTTAAATGAGTGAATGATTTCCTGAACAAGTATGGCATTGTCAGCTGCCCTACGACCTTTTAGGAAGCTTCTTTGGTTTGGGTTGATTAGTTTAGGGAGGAAGGGTCTAAATCTATTTACTATGATTTTAGTAATAATTTCATAAATTGTGTTGCATAGTCCAATTGGCCTATATTGAGCAATAGACTCTGGGTAACTTATTTTTGGTATCAAGATGATTTTGGTTTTTTTTATTTCAGGTGGAATAGTAGATGTATGAAAAGCATGTTGACAAATGGGGATAACTGCTTGCTTAGTTTCCGACCAAAATTTTTGGAAGAAAATGGGGTGTAATTCATCTGGACCTAGGGCATTAAGTGGTTTGAATGAGTAGACTGCCTTGGTAATTTCTATAATACATAATGGGTGGTTGAGTGTTCGACTATCATAATTTGTGAGTGAATTTGAGAGGATAGGTATGTATTTGTTTTGGCAATGTGTTAATTGTGTAGTAAATATTTCTTGGTAGTATTTGAGAATTGTATCATGTATGATTTTGTTGTCAAATGTCCACATTTCTATTGAATCATGTATGCTTAGGATTCTATTACATCTATGTCTTAGTATTGGGTAAAGGTGAAAGAATGTCGTATTTGCATCTCATTCATTTAGCCATTGGACGCGTGATTTTAATTTTCAAAATTCTTCCTCGTTCCATAGTAAGTTGTTGACGTCAGTGATCAGCTTATTTTCTAGATTGTAATGAAATGAATATTTTGTATGTGGGTGCATACATTGTAATCCTTTCAATCGAGCAATTAGAATCTTTTTTTTATAAAAGATATTTTCAAAATTATGAATGTTCCAATGGGTAGCTAGGTCAGTAAAAATTTTTAGTCCCGTAGAATAATCATGTCCATCAAGCCATGTGCGGGTAACAATATCAGGAAATTGAGGGTGTTGAAGCCACATTGTTTCATATTTGAATTTAGATGGAGGCTTTGGATATGGTTTGGTTAAATTTAGGATTAGTGGGAAATGATCAGAGTGGGTGCGTGGTAGATGTTTAACAGTTGAGTCTTGAAACAATTCAAGCCATTTATTATTGGCAAAGAGTTTATCTAGTCGTTCCATAATAATTGTTTTAGGATGATTTTTTTGCGATTGAATGTAGGCTTGTTAGTCCATGTAAAACGTGCACCTGAAAAATCCAGATCAATCATTTTAATGTTATTAAGGCATTTTTTAAAATTTGAGGATCTTTTGATATTAATAGGGACTCCTCCAAATTTTTTCCTAGAAGTAGAGACCTCATTAAAATCGCCATATAATAGCCATGCACATTTATGGTTATGATGAACAGTTTGTAAATTGTTTCATAACATTTGGCGATTTGAAAAATTATTACTAGCATATATTAAGGATAAAAGTCCTGCATGTGATTTATTTACCTGGACAGAAGCATGTATCTCCTGGCTTGTGACTGCTACTGGGTTGACTACCAATTCATGTGCAAGCCATATCAAAACTATTCCACCTGATTGACCTTGTGCTGCCACTTGGATTAGGTCAGTGTAATTGAACTCAGTGAGAAGGTCTATGTGATCCTCCATTTTTGTTTTTGTCAAGCATAGAATGGATGGATTATTCCATGTATCAAAAATTGTAGGTTTCTGCAGAATTCTTGATTATGAGCTCCCCCGCAGTTCCAAAGCATTATCTTCATGAGACCTTCATGCTGTAGATTACTCCCTTCTGGAGCCAGTGAGAGTTCCAAGTGCATCAGTAGGTGTGGAAGATTGTATAGTGTTGCAGGAAGAAAATTATCGTGCAAGGTTGGGATCATGAGTATCACATATCTCTCTTCCAAGGAGTCTAGGCGTCTGTTCAATGAGGTTTTCTTGAGGTTTGGAAGGAAAAAGATGAGATATTTTATTTTTTGATGTTTCCTGGCATGGAGATCGCCAGGAAGTCGTTCAGTACCATTGATTCCATGAAAGTCTCCGGTAGGTCGTTTTCTTCTTCTACTTATTGCGGGTTTCCCTAGTGTGGAGAAGGTGGTGGTACCTTCATGGTGTAGATTGCTCCCATCCAGAGCCAGTGAGATTTCCAAGTGCATCAGTAGGTGTGGAGGATTGTATAGTGCTGCAGCATTCAGTTGTCTTCACAACGGGGCAACAACCCTTATTTTGCCAATTGAGGCCGCGAGCTCTAATATTTTTTTTGTTGGGACCACCAGATTGAAGGAAACCTCATGCTTTGTCACCTCTGCACTATCTCGATTAATAGCCTTTTGCGCGTGATGATTTTCCGCATCTGCAAGATGGTGATGTCTTGTTGATGAATCAGGTTCAAGACTTGGTCTTGTTGTGCTTGCTTTGGAATTTACTCTTAAAGTAAGAATGTCGTTTCCTACGATGTTTCCAATAGAAGTGTGACATGGTTTTGTAATAGTTGGAGGTCTAGATGTGGTTGTCGATGCATGGGAAGGATTGGTTGTGGTGGGGCAGTGGGTGGTTGTTGTATGGTTGGGTGATTTGGTTGCATTANAACGTGTGGGGGATGGAGGTGATGGTAGTGGTTGATATGGACATTGTTGATGTAGCGTCTGTGCCTGTGGCGGTGGTGGTGATTTCTATGGTTGTGTGGGCGATCCATTGTTGGTGTTTGTGGATGATTGAGTATGCTGAAGTGTGGATTGAGTTATCGTGGTAAAGGTGTTCGTTGGAGTGTTATTCGAAGAGGTCTTTGGGATGAGATTAGAGGTTGTTTCAGTAATTGGCTGATGATCTAGGCCATTATCATTGGTTAGGAGATCTTGATTTTTTTCAGTCGGTGGCGTGGCGTGATGAGTTGGAGTTTCACGGTTATTGAAGCTAGTATCTGTTGAACAGTCTTTTTTGGGTGATGATGGAGCAGAATAGTGTATAGAGCGGCTGGGGGTGGTGGGATGTTGTTGTTATATGTTTAGGGGAGCCAATGATTTAGGTGTTGTAGCAAGATTTTGGCTTATTTGGATGGGTGTAATTGGAGGTAGTAGAGATTTGACATTTANCAATTGTAAATAATCAACATGCTTTTGTTTCATATTAATAAGAGCATTAATATCTCTCGTTACAGGATCTGAACAAAAGTATAACTTATTTTATTATATTTATACGTAGCAGAAAATCCCTTTGAATCTATGTAAGTAAAAGGATAAATAACATTTATAAACGGGGTTCCAAGTATAATTGAAGGGTATAACTGATTTTTTACTAGAAAGAAGAAATGAGGAATGCAAACCTTATCCTGGTAAGTATTAGCATTAGACAGTTTATACTTTATATCTAAAGCATGTCCTGAAGCGGATTTAACCATATGAGTGATTTTCTGAAAATATTTTTTAGGCACTAAGCCCTCCTGAATGCAGCTAACATCAGCACCGCTATCAATCATGGCAATGTTAGTGATGGAAAAACTATTATCAATCAGAATAGTACATTTAACATACAATTTATGCGCAGTAATAACTTGTATAAGTCCTAAAAACATATCATTTTTAGAGTTTGGTTTTATTGTTTGAAGCACCATAATCATCGTTAGCAACACCAGAATTATTAGTCTCAATCTGAGTAATTCTACGATAGGAAATCATTTGATTTTGCTTAAGAGATTTGATTTCCTTTTTTAAATTCTCAATTTCTTCTTTTAAATCAATCAAAGAGGAATTTCTTTTAAAAAATTCAATATTACTCATAAGATGGTTATCAACCTCTTTTAAAGAATAAGGAGTGAAATATTCAAAATCATCCTTTTTATTATCAATGGGTCTAGAAGAAATTGAACTAGCCTCATTAGTGGTAGCTAGATTGATGATTATTTCACGAAGTTTGTTATCAGAAACTTCTGTCAAAAGTTCGATCACGTTGTCAGAGGTGATCGTGCTAACACCAAGATCTTGGAATTGTGATTGCAACTTATAAATCTCATTGTCTTCACAGTTGCAAGTATCACCTTTGCAAGTAGTACAATGATCATTACCTTTATCATTTTCTGAAAAATCAAGAAGTTCTATATAATAATCTGAATTAGAATCGGAGTAATTTGAATCTGAACCTGAAGTGTATAACAAACCATACACCTTATCAAAGGTATCATCATCTAATTCTAAAGTTTTCAACTTAGTCAACTTACAATTGGGGGCTATATGACCAAAGTTTCCATACTTATAACACTTGATTTTCGACAGATCTCTTCCTGATCTATCTTTGGTAAATCTAGTAAAATTGCGAAAGCTTTTTCTAGCTTCACGTTCTTCCTTAGTCCTACGTCTAGATCTCCTTTTCTTGTAAGGTTTTTCAGTTATAGAGGACTTATAGTATCTGCTTTTATCTTTATTATAAGCAGAAGGTCCGGGGTAAACCAAACTGAGTACAGAAGTCTCCAAGCTGTGATCTTTCTTTAAGCTTATCCATCTTAAGCTGTCTGGACATAGCCAATTCATTGCACAGATTTAACCCTTCTTGGGAGCAAACTCCAATAAGCTTACCATAAGTATAATCTTTGTAGGAAATTTCAGTATGACTTCCCCTTAGAGTTTTTCGAACTCTTTCAGCAAATAAGGAGGGAAGCCCATCTATAAACTTGGTTTTTCGCTGATCATACTTATTTTCGGGTAATTTCATAACCCTACTTAAGAAGGTATCTTTGTACCATCTGAACTCACTTAAAGTTCGACATCTTAGTCCATTAAGCAAAGTTCGAATTTTTTAAGAAAGCCGTTTTCTAGTGTTTAGTTACCAATATATTAATTTTTAACTTCATATTACTAGCAATAGATATCAACTTAGACACTATTATTAATCTTCACTACTCCAATTTCATTAAAAAATTCTCGATGCTAATACTATTAACTTTAATATATAATTTTTCTCAAAAAAAATCCTTTTCACTCGTCAACTAAACATTGGATTAACATTGATCATTTACCAACAAGGATTGTGGTGGAGTGATAAGTACTCCTTCATCCTTACCCAGAGGTCTCGGGTTCGAACCCTGGATATGAAGTCGTCTTTTTTAGGGGGTTTTTATCCCCAAATGTGGGAGGCGCGAATCCGAATGTAGTCGGGGCTCAATGCAGTACCGTACACCGGATGGAAAATCAATAAAAAATATTAATCCATTTTTTCAGAGAAACATTTTCCATGAGAAATGACTTATGTCGTACCAAACACATTTGAGTACTCTCTTTTTCTGAATTTCTCAATGGAATTGCAATTTAATTATGACTTTTGGACAGTGACAAGAAAAGGAACCATAGAAAAATATGACTATGGAAATGATGAAGAAAACAACAAACACTATGGTCAGCCAACTCCTCCAAAATATATAATGGAAAATATTCCAAATAATATCCCACTTTTCTTAGCCTATGGTGGTGCAGATTATCTTTCTGATGTGAATGATGTGCAAATTCTATTAGATAAATTGCAAAATCATGATCCGGACAAACTTGTGTTGCAATATAGAGAAGATTATGCACATGCTGATTTTGTTTTTGGTATGAATGCTAAACAAGTTGTATATAATCCTCTAATGGATTTCTTCAAGTTTAATTGAGAAGATATCGGAGTGTTGGTGGACAAAGTTATCGTGTGGAATTAGTCGAGACGTTCGCGATCTGGTCCCGAAATATAAGGTTGATGTAGGATTTGTAATTGTTCTTCAATTATGTAGATATTGTACTTGTGAATCAAAGTTGAAATAATTACTAATTAAGCACGTTATTTATGATAAATAAATCACTGTATTTGTGTTAAAAATGAGACCTTTACACAATTATCTGGTCGGATTTATTATAGTTACATTTTTGCTATAGACGATGGTATATATAGATCACCCTTTGATTGTCTATAAATTTAGAAGCTTGGCCTCATTTTCTTTCTTAGAAAAATCTGAAATTATCTCCTCTCTTTCTACTTTGTTGCATTATTATTTTTTTAAATAAACATAAGGGTCAAGTGTGATTTGCTCTGTTCTTTAAGTTCGTTGGTGTCCTGCAATTTGTATTGCCACTGTTGCAGGAAGGTTTATTCCGTTTCATCCTAGGAGTATTTAATCCATTACCTTTGCAACTTGTGAGAGGGTTAAAATTCCTTAAGGACACACAAGGAAAGTCTAAGTGACTTTATACTCGTTTTGGAGATTAAAATCTTAGTGATTTTCTATTCCAATTTTTCATTCGGTTTGAAGATTAAAAACTTCGTCGTTTATTAAATTTGAATGTGTTACATATTATTCGGTTTGAAGATTAAAAACTTCATTATATTAGATCTAATTGTATCAGATGTTACTCGGTTTGAAGATTAAAAACTTCACCATTTATTAATTATGGCTATATAAGACACAAACAACAGTTCTTGTACAACGTAATAGGGGCGTCGAATATGAATCTCCTTTTGAAGAAATTTGGTTGGAATATGAAATTATTCCCCCGTCAACCGCCCCTTAGTCACGGCAATCTAATGGAATTGCGGAAAGAGAGAATAGAACGTCAAAAGAGATGATGAATACATAAGTTCTGATTTATCCCAGAACTTTTGAGGGGAAAGTTATTCTTATAGATAACATTATACTCAGTCGAGTTCCCCATAGCAAGATGCAAATCCATTCCATATGAAAATTGGAATGGAAGGAAGCCCAACTTAAATATTTTAAAGTGTGGGGGTACATAATTAAAGTGCAAGTTCCTAAACCCAAAAGAGTAAAGATCGGATCGGAAAATGGTTGAATGAGGTTTTATTGGATATGCCAGAAATAGTAAGCCATATTGTTTTCTGGTTCATAAATCATAAAATTCCGACTTTCATAATAATACTGAAATCGAATTAGATAATGCTGAATTCTTTGAGATTTATCTGTATAAAAATGAATGTGAGTCGTCTAGTGAAATATCTAAGCGACCTTGGGAAGAATCAAAGAAAAGTACACCTAATGAGGTGAATCCAAGACGTAGTCACCGTCAAAGGACAACTATGTCACACCCCTTTTTCCACCCCCCGAAAAATGTATGTTATTGATTGTGGGTTAAAGAGTTTTTTCAATTAAAGTGACAAATTTGAGTAGGGATTATTTTATTTATAGAGTCGCCACTTGGAATTGACTTTTCGGTGTTCCAAGTCACCATTTATTTGAATCCCTAGTCAAAAGAAGGTTTGACTCTATTCTTTATCGGTCCGCAAAAACAAAGTTCGGGTAAGGAATTCTATTGACCGGGGAGAAGGTGTAAGGCATTCCCCGAATCCCGTGGTTCTACCACGGTCGCTTTATTGACTTAAACTTGGCTTAAATTAATTCTGAATAAACGGTGCTTTGTTAGTTTCTGTGTTTTACTTGTCCGCTTTTACTTCTTGATTGTTAGAGTTATCAAGGAAGATGAATTTGGATAGATAACGTTGTCATAATCGCGCTACGCAAGCGAATGCATGATCGAGATGAAAATTTACTAATTTTAA
>ML408450.1:0-26586 GCA_005239525.1 Nicotiana knightiana | reverse complement strand
CCCTCTGCGCGTTCGCATGACTTTGGCTAAGGTACACTCCGCGTTCGCATCCTATGTGGTGCGTTCGCATAGCTCATTTTCCACCCCGACCCCCAGACCTCTATAACCCTGTGCGTTCGCACTCCCTTGGGTGCGTTCGCATAGGGTAAATACCTGGACACCAGAAAATGCATTGAACACCAGATTTTCACCACTTTTGCACTCCGACACCTACCCGGAACTCACCCGAGTCCTCGGGGCTTAAAACCAAATACACACACAACCTCATAAACATCTTACGGACTTATTCGAGTAATTAAACCACCAAAATAACATCAAAACAACAAATTAAACCTCAAAATCAAGGAAATTCCCTTAAACTTCCAAACTTCTAAATTTTTCATTTTTGATCCGAATCACGTCAAACTAAGTCCATTTCTTACCAAATTTCACAAATAACACATATAAAACATATTGAACATTTTCCGGGCTCCGGAACCATAATATGGCCCGACATCACAGGTTTTACATCAATCTCATTTTCAAAAATCTTTATATTTTTCAGAAAATAATTTTTTTTAAAAATTCATTTCTCGTACTTGGGACCTCGGAATTCGATTCCGAGCATACGCCCAAGTTTCATATTTTCTTACAGACCCTCCGGGACCGTCAAATCACGGGTCCGGGTCCGTTTACCAAAAATGTTGACCAAAGTCAACTTTATTCAAATAATTATTATAAAATCATCATTTTATCCATTTTCTACATAACGGCTTCCCGGCTTCCCGCAAGGGCTGTGCATGCACATCGAGGTGAGATAAAAAGAGGTTTTATGGCCTCGGAACACATATTTAGCTAAAATTACACGGGATGAACTTTTGGGTCATCACATTTCGTGACTTTGAAGTCGTCCGTGAATGAGCAACCACCGGGTATAAATCTTTTCAGGGGAGGCTCGGAGCAAGCTGGGAGCAGATGCCCCAGAGGCAGCCACTTCGGGAACACCCGCCTCAGAAGTAGCCACCTCAGCATTTGTCGTCGGGTGGAAAGATGAAGAGGCAGCCTGTTGAGGAACTGATTTAGACGTTTTAGCCATTGTTATCTAGAAAAGTTTGAAAATTTAAAGAAAGAATATGAAGGTTTGAATTAACAAGTTTGAAGTTTGAAGAACAGAGTATGAAGATTTGAAGAAAATCTGGGTAAGAACCTAAGAACAACTATGAGAATTTGAAGATCAAGGATGAAGATATAAAGGTTTGAAAGAAGTTGATGATAGCTAGAGAATTCGAAGGTAGAAGCTTGATCGAAATGGGGAAAAAGAACAGGGGATAGAATCTTTTATAGGGGAAGCATGCGATGCTTCACATTCGAAGAAAACTAGCCAGTGGTTGACACGTATCCAAAGTCAGAACGACACGACTGATGAGACGTTCCGACTTCTTCATCGTTTCGTTCGTGAAGTATGAAGGAAGGAACCGGGGTTCATCTGTCGTTTCTCATCTCTTCAGCAAACCTACTCCATGAAAAACCAGGGGACTATCTGTATACGGGTAAAATCAGGGCTAGTGAGTGCCCCAATTTCCTGGTGGAGCAAATGAAGCAAGGACATCACTACACGGAATTGGGATCGAGCCAGGAACCTCTAGTACTAAGGCCCGAACGAAGCGCTTACCACCGGGGCCATCGAGACAACGCCTCTCGAATCCAGTATTGTCTCCAAGACCTTGAAAGGCATAACCAAACGGTTGTATACAACTAACGAAGGGCCGTGATATCCGCATCCAACCGGATATGACGGCGTGGATCTCGGCCCGTATTGACTACAGATCAGTGATTAACAAAAAATTTTGTCTTTACTAGAATTGTACTTAGGGTAAAATTTTCCTACTATATAAAGGGAAAGTTTATTTGCATACACACATTGTAATACGTATATCAAGGCAATATACATTTATTTTCTCTGTTTCTAAGCTATTCAAAGGTTCTTATTCTTTTTCATAGCTTTACATATATATTTTGGCACCGAATCGAAGGCAGACTAATTGTTAAGCTCCCAACCGAGCCCGGACTCAATATTACAACTGGTTTGGCTATTTATTTTATCTTTAATTTGCTTATCCGACGTTGTTGATCATTTGTATTGAATTAGTTCACATATCCTTAAAAGTACGTATAAATTCAATTATTATCCATTTTGAAGGGTAAACAAATGTATGCTATAAACACACAGCAAATGAAATTTATAAAATCGAAAAACTTGCGCTGGAAAAAATTGAGTGATGGGTGACACGGAATATATCCGTATGTTTACAAGAAGTCGTTGATTAGGAGTGATACTATAAGCTTCTGTAAGAGATAAATGTATCCCTTATAACGTGCTGGTATATATGGAAGGAGCCAAACCTTATTAAGTAAACACAATTATTGATTAGAGTAAAATCTTATAATGAAGTCTTCTTTTAAAGGATTTTATCCATTATATTTAGGTACTCGTAAATAAGGCTTGTTTCAAAGGACTTTATCCCTTATAATTAGGTGCTAGCAAATATGGGAGAAGTGTAACGTGGCAAAACTTAATATACAACATAATTAGTTGTAGGATAGTGCGTTTAAGACTCAGTTTATTTAATAGGGTATTGACTATTAAATAGTCAAGCTTGGAAGACTATGAAAAGTTTAGGGATCCACTAAATAAACTATGCCAAGGTCAGGGTCTATTAATTCAAGTCAACCCGTGAGTGCTTCTCTATACCTTTTCCCCAAGAGAGTAAGATGTTACAATTAAGAACTTGCGATAAGTAAAATATAACAATTTAATCCTGATGATGCTTTATCTGCTTTATAGTTTCTAGACTTTTAGGTCATTATTATATTTTAATCAAGTTGTGTGAGTTTTTTTACGATGAGATGACAATGAATGTAATTAATTAATAGGGAAATTGACACAAGGTAATAACTTACAAGAGAAATTGGCAAATTATTGGCCATAAATTATTTTGGCAAGCCTTAAAAAAATTGACATTATATAGCCAAATGTTTTAAAAAAAAAAAAAAACTTATGTGATGAACTGATAGGTCATATTATGTTTTAGAACCTAATTTTTTATTTCGAAGCCTTAAGTACCTCAATTTACCCCTCATCGATTTGTGTGCGCAGTCCGGGTGTCTTTCCGAAAAGCTTTTATGTTGAAAACTGATAAAAATAAAATTTTGCCTTAAAAATTCATTTGAGTTGACTTCGTTCAACGCTTTGAGTAAACAGACCTGGATCCGTATTTTGACGGTCCCGATGGGTCCGTATTGTAATTTGAGACCTGGGCGTACGCCCGAAATCGAATTCGGAGGTCCCTGGCTCGAGTTATTAATTTTTGTTGAAAATTGAAAGTCTGAAAGTTTAATGATTTTAAGAATTCACTGATGTTTGGACTTGTTGATACCAGGTCTGTATTTTGGTTTCGAAGCTCGGTACAGGTCCATTACTATAGTTATGACTTGTCTGTCAAATTTGGTGAGAAATAGAGTTGGTTTGGCGTGATTCGGACATTCGGTTGTGAAAGTAGAAGTTTTAAAGTTTTCTTGAAAATTTCATTTGATTTGGTGTTTAATTCGTAATCCTAGGTGTTATTTTGGTGATTTGATCACGCGAGCAAATTTGTCTGATATTTTTTGACTTGTGTGTGTTTGGTTTGGAGCCCCAAGGGCTTGGTGAGTTTCGGATAGGCTACGGAGTGCATTGGACTTAGAAAAACATAGTTGATGTATCATATCTGCAGACTTTGCATTTGCGAGGTCTGGCTCGCAAATGCGAGGAAGGAACCATCGCATTTGCGAGCAGTGGGCCGGGGGTGGACTTTTGCAATTGCGAAATCTTGGGTCGCATTTGTGATCCTCACAGTCCGCATTTGCGAACATAGTGTTTGCATTTGAGAAGGAAGCAGAGATGGGGGACCTTCGCATTTGAATTGCGAACCCTGGTCGCATTTGCGACATCTGTGACTGTGTAGAACTTAAGTTAGACAGGATTTTGCTCATTCTTCAAATTTTCAAAGCAAGAAAATCCTAGAGGCGATTTTTCCTAGACCATTTCTTCCCCAATTCATTGATAAGTGATTCTAACACATTTTCTTTCAATCTTTTATTACATTTCCTAAGAATTCAACCAAAAATCTAATATTGTCTTGGTGGAGATTGGGGGTTTGGGTAGAATTAGAAATTTTTGTGAAATTGGGATTTAGACCTCAAACTGAGGTCGGATTCCAAAACAAATTTCATAACTGGGCTCGGAGGTGAATGGGTAATTGGGTTTTTGTCCGAACTTCAGGTTTGGACCAAGCAGGCCCGGGGCCGATTTTTGACTTTTGGGGAAAAAGTATGGGAATTCTAAATTTATGCATTGTAATTGATTTCTTTAGCAATATTTGATATTATTGAGTCAATTGTGGTTAGATACGAGTGGTTTGGAGGCGGATTCTAGGGGAAAAGCCCCGGTAGAGCTTTGAATTGACTAGGGAGTGAAGTAAGTGTCATGGTTAACCTTGACTTGAGGGAATTAGGAACCCTCGGACTATGTGCTGTGTGAATTCATTTGAGCGGCGTATATGCGAGGTGGCGAGTGCTTATACGCCGCCGAATTATCTGTTTTCCCTGATTCTCCGCTTTTCCTTAATTATTTCCTTCCCTGACTTAATTGTTATGTACTCTAAATGATTTCCATGCTTAACTGCTACCTGTTAATCAATGTCTTCTCCTGTTAATGATGTTAGACCTTTTCATAATTTCATGATTTCGTGTTATTTGACTAAATTGACTTACTAGCACCTTCAAATTGTCAATTTATGGACTGGTCTCGCTGAGTAGTATTACTTATGTAGATTCTTGTGCTATACAACGCTTTCCTTTCTAGTTCAGTTTGGTATTTATTGATTGTAAAGGTTTTCGTGGTTTGAATAATTAACTTGACGGTGTACATTGAGTACTTGATACTGATGTGATGGGATCGCATTGCACACCACAACAGGTGGAATAAGGGTTGAATGATATTGTGGAATAAGGGTGAACTTGTATTGATATGGTGGGATTGGGTTGCACGCCGCAATAGGTGGATTAAGGGTGGATTGATATGGTGAAATAAGGATGAATTAAGGGTGAATTATGCTACTGATATTGATATATGGTGGGATTGGGTTGCACGTCGCAACATTTATATATTATCTCTGTTGTTGATGTTATTACGGTGAGATCCTGTGTCGTACGTTGGGATCAGGTTGCGCGTTCGAATACATGAAAGGAATTCAAAGAGTTACGCTTTTGGCTGAATAAATGGATTCACACGACAAGGATTCAAGAATGTGAGATTTTTCCTAAGGGTTCTGCAGCCTCTCGAAGATAAGTACAGACGTTTCTGTACCGATCCGCAAGATTCTACTAAACCTGCTCATGATCGGTGAGTCCTATGTAACCTAGGCTCTGATACCAACTTGTCACAACCCCAAATCTATACTAGTCGTGATGGCGCCTATCATGGGACTAGACCAGCCAATTAGAATTTTTTCAAACATAAAGAACTCTTGTTTCATGTCATTTCTAAACAGATAATTCATCACAGTTCCAATTAAACATTTTAAAACAAAATATCACTAAGCAAAATTCTTAAACCCTGCCCAAAATTCCAGAGTCACTGGCCATAAGAATCTAACAAAATATACAAGTATGGAACATAAGCTTAATAATAATAAGAGGAAGAAAGTAGGGTTGCGGACGCGTACAGCTACCTCGCAATTCTCCGAGAAATCCCTGAGGCAGGTAAACAACTCACTCTGCCCTAACACCTGAATCTGCACACAAGGTGCATGGAGTAATGTGAGTATGCCAATTCAGTAGTAATGAAAGTAAATAAGGTCTGAGCAGTACGAAACACATAAAATCAAGTCATCAATTCATAATAAGCACAGTCTCCCTTTCCAACAGTGCATACATTAAATCATCACGCTTAAAAAGGCCGATTTCAGTGAAAATCCTTTAAAAAATGAAATTTCCAACAGTTTCAATAAAATATCCAAGAAGTTTAGTGTAAAATGATATGAATCCTAAGTAGCCACTCGAGAATCAATCCCTCAGCATGCCTCACAATCACTCATACTCAGCCCCTCGGGCAACCTCACATCCACCCATGCCTCCCAAACACTCATCACTCGGCACTCGGCACTCGCACTCAGTAGGTACCTGTACCCACTGGGGCTGTACAGACTCTGAAGGGGTTCCTACAGCCTAAGCGCTAATATCAATCCATCTCGTGGCATCAATCACTCTAGCACTCGGCCTATCAATAACATGTTGCGGCGTGCAACCCGATCCCATATCATATCCTCACAATCAGGCACTCGGCCTCACTCAGTCACCATAAATAGTATAACATGTTGCAGCGCGCAGCCCGATCTCATAATATCCTCACAACATAGGACCTCGGCCTCACCCAGTCAGAAACCTCTTAAAAAGTCGCCCGGGCTATCAGTAAAACGGGGTACTCGACCCAAAATATCATTTTAAATCAGAAAATAATGTAAATAAGATTGAGTTTCGAAAATAATGAAATATGATATGACTGAGTGTAAATCATAAGTCAATATAGTGAGGAATAGCAGAAAATAGCCCCAATGGGTCTAAACAGATCAGCACAAGGCCCCAAACATGGCGTAAGCCCAAAATATAGTAATAGTCTTAAAACTTGAAATATCATATGATTTAGAATCAAATACGCAACTTAATAGTTTCCACGAGACGGACCAAGTCACAATCCCCCAACAGTGCGCCCCACACATTCGTCATCTAGCATGTGCGTCACTCCAAAACAGTGATAAAATGTGAAGTCCGGGGTTCCATACCCTCAGGACAAGATTTACAATCAGTACATAACTCAAACCGGCCCGAAAACTACTCCATGATGATTTTGCCTCTCGAATCGGCTCCCAATTGCTCCGAATCTAACCAAAACTAGATTAATATCATCAATATATGCTAGGGAGACGAAACCCATTCAAAAATTATCAAAATTAAGCACAAATCCCAAAATTGGCCAAACCCGACCCCTGGGCCCACGTCTCGGAATCCAATAAAAACTACATCAAAAGAACCCTCATCCTCCCACGAGTCTACCCATATAAAATACATAAAAATCCAATCACAAATGACCCTTCAATTCCTCAATTTAAAGTCTCCAATTCGCAAGCCTTAAACCCCCAATTTAGGCACAAATTCTCCATAAATTTCACCCTTAATCAGTCCAATAATCACATATAAACGAGTTTTAAGTCCAAAAGTCTTACCTCCATGAAGTTCTCTTGTTTTTACCTCTTCAAAACCCCCTCTCAAGTTCAAACCCGTATGAAAATGTTGATGAAATAACCCAAAATTCGCGAAGGTTGATATTTATACTTTTTGCCCAGGAAAACCGCACCTGCGGTCCCAGGTGCGCAGCTGCGGAAACCACTTAAAGTCCAAAACTTGCACATGCAGCTCACCCTCCGCACCTGCGGCTTCACATGTTTGGCCAAATCTCCGCATCTACGGTTCCTCCCTAGCTGGTCCAAAGCCGCATCCGCGATGCCATTGGCGCACCTGCGGTGACCGCATATGCGGTCCTTCTTCTACACCTGCAGAATCACATGGCAGATTCACACAAGCAATCTTTTCATTTTCCAAAACTCTCTGATGGCTATCTGAAATCACCCCGAGCACCTCTGGGCCCAACCAAAGGTACCCACAAGTCATAAATGATCACCCGGACTTAATCGAACCCTCGGAACACCCAAAATAACATCGAAATACCAATTCAACTCATGATTCAAGCCTAAGGACCTTCAAACTTCCGAAAATCATCACTGATGCCGAAGCTAACCACACCTCATCCGAATGACCTGAAAATTTTCACACACATCCGAAATGAAACTGTGAACCTGCTCAAACTTTCGGAATTCCATTCCGACCCCGATAGCTAATTTTCCACTGCCGACCAAAAATTGCCAAAACCTCAATTTTGCCAATTCAAGCCTAATTCTACTCGGGACCTCACAACTACATTCCAAACACACTCCTAAGTCCCAAATCACTTAAAGAAGCTATCCGAGCCATAAAATCCTCATTCTGAGGTCGTTTGCCTAATAGTCAACTTCCGGTTGACTTTTCTAGCTATAAGGCCAACTTAACAGACTAAGTGTCTCATTTCTCCCCACGACCACTCCGAACCCGAACCAACCGACCCAACACAACATAAATAGGTTAAATAACATATGATAAAGTTGAAACAGGGGAAACGGGGCTAAACTCTCGGAACGACCGATCGAGTCGTAACATTCTCCCCCACTTAAACATACGTTTGTCCTCGAACGTGCCTAGAGTTGTTCCATAAACCACCAAAATTGCCGTGTAACCTACCATGCACGTACCCCAGGGTGATCCCATGTCACCATATCCCATATAGGTCCGATAGCACATCACCGTTGAAATTTCGAAATCCAACCTGACCCATAAACCTTAGAACCAAATTTCCACTTCTAACATAATTTACAAGATCAAAATTCCACAACTATAAACTGAATAAGTCTAAACACATTGTATCAAGCCATATCCGCAACCCAAGATGTTATCACATAATATACCGCATGAATCAAACACTCATAGCGATAACTCCTAACCACAATAGCTGCTCAAACAACCCAATGACGGTACATAACCTTTTATCAAGCAATGCCTTGCTCTAACACTTTCATATACTATCGATGATGGAAGAAACATGTAGAAACTAGCAACCATTCGTCCGATCAGCCAATCATGGAGCTCCCCCTTCTCCGACAGGAACTATAGCAGATTTCTAAGCAAACTTTGATATCATCCTTCCAACCATGTTGTAGCCAACTCTGGTAGTATTCATTCTAGGCCCAGTGACCTCTTCTCATCCAACACGACCACTCTGATGACATGACGCATCAATACAATCCAAACCCATAACTGGTGCAACTCGTGCACTCAATAACAACATCCCACGAACTCAAATCATAGAAAAGATTCACATGAGAGGACTATACTGCCATTAACAATTACCATCACAACACCATGCTAAAAGCCTGGCACACATCATAACATCAAAACTCAAAGTGCATTACCATAACCACGGGGAAATCGGACGATACCATGCCACACAAACCCGAAAGAACATAACCAATACGTCTCAATCCCGCAACACCCAATTACCCGCCTTACTCAAATCTAGCTATAAAGACCAATTAGAACTGCACCATATGTGCCTATAACCAACAATCACAACTCCTCGCAACGCCAAAAGGTAACTCATAGATCACTCTAGAACATGAATAAACTCAATGACAGTCAAATGGTACATCCCTCAACAATAGCAATTTGGAGTCAACAATTCCGACCCGGTGCAGAACACACACCCATACTGGGCCTACTAATGGACCCTAAATCAACTCTGGTCACCCGCAACAGATAGATAGCTCTCTGAAGGTTCAAAATGACTAAATCATGGCATTTACTAACATCTGACTGGCTTGATCGCATCCTCCCAGTCCACAACCACAAAATAATTTATTTATGAGAACTCTCATTCTCGAAGTCCATGAAGCGCACAAATTACCATATCTGATCACAACTCCACCGCTCGAATATAAATAACACACCTCTAATACTCAATCATATCACGAGGAATACCCCTATAATTTTGCCGTGCCACCAAGCAACCTTGAATATCCGCAGTCAATCCAACAAAAGAGCATCACAATACCAATGAAGCACACTTAACTCTACACATTTCCCTTTCTGAAATGTATACCCTCATCAAGCCACCCAATAGTAATATCATCTACCTAGTCGTCTGAAACTACCAATAATGTCTAAGAATTTGAACTTCCTTCCAGAAATGAACTGTGACCTCATATAAGCAAACCTCAACTCCACCCAACATACCGCATATGCCATGCCATCCTTTAACAAATATGGGAACTTCATGATCCCTTTCGAGCCACAAGCTACTACGTACCCAACTAACCAAGAACTTTCCATTTGATCCCATCTAGAAGCAAAATCATTATACATCATATGCTCTTCGTGCTAGTAGAAAATATACATCTCTAACCGTGGTAGAAACCATCAGGAACTATCTGAATCCCATTTGTACAACACCATCGTGAGGACTGAATCCTTCTAACTCAACCAAGCTACGCAGGTCACCAAAATCCAAGAGCATTGCTAAGAAACACCTGTAGAAACTCATTGCCTCATAAATACCCAAAGGACTAATCATACCCCTTACCATGCTGATCCGATCTACTACCAAGTTGTCCTATTAATCCAAGTTCCTTCTAAATCACCTTCGAATTGATACCTCTCCTTGCCATAATACCGCAATTCTCAACCTAGACTCACCACACGAGACCCAAGCATAAGACCTTACCGTGTAAGGCTCATAAACCGCTGAATACTCTCTCAAATATCCCCAAAAGTGACACATTCAAAATACTTTCCCTGAAGAGACATCCTGCGAATCTGAAACCATTACCTTCACTTTCCTGAAACTGATAGATAGAATCCATGATAATGTAGAGACACCACAAGACTTGACACCCTCTACGTAATCTCAGTTCTAGCCCAATTCACACCTTGAAGATCCTCAATTGCTACATATAAACTTGAATTCGTCAGAACCATTCTCGAGAGTCATCTACTCTACGCAAATTTCAATTACACTGACCAAGTAGACAGAACGAGCTGACCCCGTTTGCAAACCACATACTAGGAAAGTAGTCCACACACTTGAAGCAACAAGCAAATTCATACACTGCACACACTACACTTTTCACAATTACAACTCAATCATTCAATAAAATCCATTTACCCATAGAGTACATTACAACCTGTATCAAAAAGTTTTCGTTACTCGAGCCATTCCCAGACTCCACCTCTGAAGGTCATATCTGGTTCACCAATATACCTCGAACCGAAACCAATACAACACATCATTAACGGACTCCCCTACTTGGCTTAAAGCCAAAGATCCAGACAAATAATAACTCACAATGCCCATACGCTATCACTGCCACCATATTGTGGTGAGATTCTACTAAATCCTTCATAAGCTCATATGACACAAACCATCGAACACCTCAAATTGTATGAAAATCTCGCATTCACCATTGTAATGGTCATGCCAACTCCCACAAGCGATCTAAACTCAAATTGAAACATATATCGATTACTGATAAAATATGACTTAATACAAAACCACCTAAGAATCACACCACCTCAGGACACCCCTGGGGAAATAGCCCCGCTGCTTAGCCTCAAACTGACCTCTTTCTATACCCTTCCAAAAATGTAGCTATTACACTATCACTTTATCCTTCTGCATCTAAACACAACCAACGCCTACCCTCGAGGCATCACAATATGTGGTAAAAGAATCCTGAAGTTTATGGTATAACTAACACTAGAGTTGTGGTCAAAGAAAATCTTGAGCTCCTGGGAGCTCTTCCACACTCGTCTGACCACATGGATACCCTCACTGGACACTACGTGTCCCAAGAATGCTACTGAGCTGAGCCAAAATTCACACTTGGAGAACTTTGCATAAAGCTTCTCCTCCCTCAATCTCTGCAGTACAACTCTCAAATGCTGAGCATGCTCCTCCTGGCTACGAGAATATACTAGGATGTCATCAATGAACACAATAACAAGGGAATCAAGTACGGCTGAAACACGTCGTTTGTCAAATGCACGAACACTGTTGGGGCACTATCCATCCCAAAAGACATCACCAGGAACTCATAACACAACAAAAAGATTCACTTCACTCCACAGCTAAACAACATGACAGGTCTTCCAATACACTCACAACTCGAGGCCATATGCCAACTCCAGACAGAAGTCAAACACTCAATAGTTCTTGCTACATATCCAGCCAATCCATTTTTTGTCACAATCAAGCAATATGAACATATCTCACCATCAGATCACACTCACCACATCGTCATCTAGTCACAATGTCCCATCAATAGGGACACAAACGGACATATAAGTCCCCAAATTTATGCTCACACAAACAAAATCTCGGCACTCAAGCCACAAACAAAATCCAGCCTCAAGTCCTCCAGACTGGCCCATTATCAACATGCTAAAAATCATATCCCATTCATGGAAGTCACAAGCCGATGATGCACAGTTGATACCGAGCGCTCACGTGCGCGTTCGAATACATGAAGGGAATTCAAAGAGTTACGCTTTTGGCTGAATAAATGGATTCGCACGACAAGGATTCAAGAATGTGAGATTTTTCCTAAGGGTTCTACAGCCTCTCGAAGATAAGTACAGACGTTTCCATACCGATCCGCAAGACTCCACGAAACCTGCTCATGATCGGTGAGTCTTATGTAACCTAGGCTCTGATACCAACTTGTCACGACCCCAAATCTAAGCTAGTCGTGATGGAGCCTATCGTGTGACTAGACCAGCCAATTAGAATTTTTTCAAACATAAAGAACTCTTATTTCATGTCATTTCTAAACAAATAATTCATCACAGTTCCAATTAAACATTTTAAAACACAATATTACTAAGCGAAATTCTTAAACACCGCCCAAAATCCCGGAGTCACTGGTCATGAGCATCTAACAAAATATTCAAGTCTGGAACATAAGCTAAATAATAATAAGAGGAAGAAAGTAGGGTTGCGGACGCGTGCAGCTACCTCGCAATTCTCCGAGAAATCCTTGAGGCGGGTAAACACCTCACTCTGGCCTAACACCTGAATCTGCACACAAGGTGCAGAGAGTAATGTGAGTATGCCAACTCAGTAGAATGAAAGTAAATAATATCTTAGCAGTACGAAACACATAAAATAAAGTCATCAATTCATAATAAGCACAGTCTCCCTTTTCAACAGTGTATACATTAAATCATCATGCTTAAAAGGGCCGATTTCAGTGAAAATCCTTTTAAAAAATGAAATTTTCAACATTTTCAGTAAAATATCCAAGAATTTTAGTGTAAAATGATATGAATCATAAGTAGCCACTCAGGAAAAAACATGAATAATTAAACCTCCCCTCGAGCGTAACATCACTCGGAATCATTCCCTTAGCATGCCTCACAATCACTCATACTCAGCCCCTCGGGCAACCTCACAGCCACTCATGCCTCTCAATCACTCGGCACTTGGCACTCGCACTCAGTAGGTACCTGCACTCACTGGGGGTGTATAGACTCTGGAGGGGCTCCTACCGCCCAAGCGATAATACCAAGCCATCTCGTGGCATCAATCACTGTGGCACTCGGCCTATCAATAACATATTGCGGCATGCAGCCCAATCCCATATCATATCCTCACAATCAGGAACTCGGCCTCACTCAGTCACCATAAACAGTATAACATGTTGCGGCGCGCAGCCCGATCTCATAATATCCTCACAACATAGGCCCTCGGCCTCACTCAGTCAGAAACCTCTCAAAAAGTCGCCTGGGCTATCAGTAAAACGGGGTACTCGACCCAAAATATCATATTTAAATCACAAAATAATGTAAATAAGATTGAGTTTCGAAAACAATGAAATATGATATGACTGAGTGTAAATCATAAGTCAATACAGTGAGGAATAGCAGAAAATAGCCCCCAAGGGGTCTAAACAGATCGGCACAAGGCCCCAAACATGGCGTACAGCCCAAAATATAGTAATAGTCTTAAAACTTGAAATATCATATGATTTAGAATCAAATACGCAACTTAATAGTTGCCACGGGGCGGACCAAGTCACAATCCCCCAACAGTGCGCGCCACACATTCGTCATCTAGCATGTGCTCCACTCTAAAACAGTTATAAAATGTGAAGTCCGGGGTTTCATACCCTCAGGACAATATTTACAGCCATTACCTACCTCAAACCGAACTGAAAACTACTCCGCGATGCTCTTGCCTCTCGAATAGGCTCCCAATTGCTCCAAATCTAACCAAAACCAGATTAATATCATCAATATATGCTAGGGAGACGAAATCCATTCGAAAATTATCAAAATTAAGCACAAATCCCGAAATTAGCCAAACCCGACCCCCGGGCTGTAACACCCCGTAAATTTGGCTTAGAAATGGAGGTGTTAAATGAGTATTAAGGTTATATTTTATACATTTGAATTCCTATAGGTATGAGTATGAGTGAAAATAGTTGTTCCAAAATCAAGATGGAAAGTGAGGTGCATAAGATTTGACAAAATTGACTATGTTTGCAGAAGGTCCGTCTTCCAGCAGTGTTTAGTGAAAATTTGTAAGGATTTTGGGAAAACTCAAAGAGTGAAAGTTATATACGTTTGAAATAGATTTCCAACGATATATTGTAGAGCCCAACCGGACCTATGTGCAAAACGCTATGCCCATTTTACAGAACACTGTGTAACCACCACGTTCGGCCGCTTTCCACCGCGACCGCGGTCGTGAGGCAGTGCTCCAGCCGTTTGCCGTGGTCGGGACCATGGTCAGGCCTTCTGGGACACGGTGGCCGACCTGGGAAGTCATTTTTAGCCCTATTTCGTTCCCCCACAGCCCCAAAACATATAAAAACTTGCTCTAGAAAGGAAAGCTCTCAAAAACCTAACTCCTTAAAGGTCCCTCCATCATCCGAGGTAAGTTTTAATGGTGATAGTAAGTTTATTTCAATTCTCCAACATCTTATTAACATGGGTAAACCCTCCAAATCATTAGATATTCGATTAGGACATCATTGTTGAGAGAAGGAACCCTAGAACTCGAATTCAAGGGGATTAACTTCAAAAAGGTAATGTCTGCACCCTCTAATTGATTCCAACATTGGATAATGATTATAGACTCTAGTTCATGAGTCATATTTTGATAGGTTTGATATAAAAGATGAACGGCTATAGGTTTGGATTGTTGATTGTTGATTATTGGTTAAGAGTGTTGTTTACCTTATGGGTGATAAAGAATGATATTGATTATAGCCATTTGAGAAATTAGAATTTATCTAGGAGTAAGAGGATGGGTTATTGGGTGTAGAAACACCATTAATAAGGGCTATAAATCTCTATAGCACCAAGTGTTTGATAAATTTCCTAAGGGACCAAAACATGAGTATTATTGCTAATATGAAATCCCTTTGACTTGTATTGATATAGATTAAAGTTGAAAGGGTTGGCAACCGTTGTATTAGGCTCAAGAGAAGGAAGTTAAGGTATGTGAGGCTAACTCTCTATGTTTGGGAATATTATTGATTCTCCCTACAATACGTTTCTTTTACGACGTTACTAATTGCCTTTGAAATATAGTTAAGACTAGTTCCTTGAATAGTTACAAAACTTCTATTCTCTAGCTTTATAAGTCGTTCATGACTTTCATTATGAACGTTGTGAGCTCAGTTCATATTCAATATAGACTTGGGTTCGATGTCCCTGAGTCTCAGTCTAGCTTACTCAACATGTCATAAACAGTTGAAGTTCAGTGTTCATAATCAGTTCAAGAATAAATGTCTCAGCCTAATCCTATTCAGTATTCCTGTATTCTGTAACCCAGTGTGATTCAGCATTTCAGTATCATGTATTGCAGTATGATTCTCAGTTCCTAATTTTAAATTCCTGAATGTTTAACACCTGTAATTTGGCCTGAGGCTGTAGTTTATATGCATTATGCATACTTGGGCCTGGGGCCGTAGTTTATGCTTTATGCATGTTTAGGCCTGAGGCTGTAGTTTATGCTTTATGCATTTTTGGGCCTGAGGTCGTAGTTATGTATACATATACTTGGGCCTGAGGCCATAGCTTGTGCACATATATATTGGGCTCGAGGCCGCAGCTTATTTAGATAAACCGGTTGTTCATCATTCAAAAGAGGGAGTATTCATATCCTTACTTCCTTTGTTCAGTTCATTTATCAGTTTTCAGTTTTCAGTTCAGTTATTAGTTATCAGTTCAGTTATCAGCTATCAGTTCAGTTATCAGTTATCAGTTCAGTTATCAGTTATCAGTTATTAGTTCAGCTGTCAATTATCAGTTCAGTTTTCAGTTACAGTTATCAATTATCAATTCTCAATTACCAACTTAGTTTCAGTTTCAACATTTATAATTCTTTCTTCAATTGCTTTACATACCAGTGCAATTCAAATGTACTGACGTCCCTTTTTCCCGGGGGCCTGCATCTCACGATGCAGGTAATGATTGACAGGTTGACGATTCAGAGCGCTAGGATTCTCATACCAGCTATTTGGTGATCCCCAGTTCTTTCGGTGCATTATCAGTACCTTACAGTCTTCAGTATTTTTAGACAGTCAGTGTTTTTCAGTACTTCATTAGAGGCTTCATAGACTAGAGTAACAGTTAGACAGAGTCGCAGGATTTTCATATTAAGCCATGTTGGCTATAAATATATTTTAGAATTGTATTGTTATTTCCGTACTTTGATTTATATCATCCAGACTTATAATATATCAGCAGGTGTTAGTTTATCTTCTGCATTCAGTATGTTATGATATCACATGTTGATTCAGCCAGCCAATTGGTTCACTCGGTTACATGTAGTCAGGCACCGAGTGTCGTGTTACGTCCAGGCCCAGGTTCGGGGCGTGACAAACCTTGGTATCAGAGCATTAGGTTCAAGAGTCCTAGGGAGTCTATGAAGCTGTGTCTAGTGGAGTTTCCTTTATATGTGTGTGTCGGCCACTCATATAAATGGTTAACTACCAAGACATCCAGGATTGTCTCATTTCTTTCTACTCTAGATCGTTCCATAAAGCTTAGAGCAACAGTTAACCTTTTGTTCCTATCGAATTTCGTACGTATCTAATACCCAAGTGATGGGTAAGAAAAACCCAAGCTTCTAGAGAAGTTGATTTCCCATTGGGGTATGCTTATGGAGTATAGGTTGGTAACAAATGAGAATGAGATGATGTTAAAAGTGGGATGCAATGGATAGAAGTGCAAATTAGAGCATAACCTTATCAGAAGGAACAAAAGTAGTTATCATGTTTAATGGTATTAGTTTACCTCAGTTACCAGTTATACAGCCTTTCAGTTAGCAAGTTTATGGTTATTCAGTATGCCAGTTATTAGTTATTCAGTTACCAGATCTCCAATATTCAGTGTATCAAAATTTTGGTGACTAGTGAGTATACAGTAATTATAACAAAATCTTCGCATATTTTAGGTCTAGATTAAGACCAAGAATCACCGGATGGTGCAGTAAGTGATTTATTAGATGATGGTATACTCTAAAGAATAAGTTTTTATATGGTAATCGTATGTGTTTTACCTCAGATATAATTTCTTTTAATTCTTGGAAATGGAGCCACATGTGGGATGATGATAGTTCAGATGTCAGACCCTAACATTGATCACTATAGTTTTGGACAGAAATGAGTCTAATGGTAAAATACCTAGGAGTCAGAAACGTTTGTTATTATCAAAGATTTGATTTCGCACGACTCAGGTATATGACTAAGAAGACATGATGTACAAAATGAGAACCAGGAGCAGCCGATATTGAATTTCGAGGAATGATTTTAAGTTGTTTAGATTTATTCAAATCAAAATTAGAAAGTACAACATTAGTGAACTACTGTAAGAAACCGCTATTACTGTGAGATAAAAGATAAGACAGTCCCCCCTTAGATAATGTGACTAAGTATTTACCCCAGATGTTTATAGTCGGAAATGATTTTCAAGTGTATAGAAAATTAGGGGTTTGATATTCCAATTTCGTTTAAGACAGATGAACTTTATCTAAGTGCGATCCATAGTTAAAAAAAAAAAAAGGATAAGTATGCGACCGTAGAACAGGTCGGATGATGAGGGAAGTTAGAAATAACCATATGCTTTACTTTAGTTATACAATCAGAACATGAACACATGACGCTAGTATGTGGTTAGTAATAGAATAGTAAGTATGTTTGAGTTGATACAGTAAATTATCACTTTCAGCAGAGCTAGTAGAGGTACAATTTGATTTACTTAGCCAGGTTAACTCTAGTGAGTGAATGACAATTTAAAATACCTAACGTGTGTTTAGAACCAAAAGAGTTTAAGTTAAATCTGAAGTATAGTGATAGTGGGAAAAATAATCAGCTAGCAATAAGAGAGCAAACTATAGAAGAATAGCCTTTAGGAATTAACGAAATGTGGTTTCTCCAAGATTGACAGCGTAAGCAGAGTTAAATTATTAAGATTGTGTATGATAGTTGTGGATACATTAGCTTTCCTTTATGTGAATAATTTAGTTTTAAAAAAAAAAAAGGATTTCTCATAAGTAAGTTGGAAGATGAGTCATCATTGACGTAGAGTGCAAAGAATTGCAGACAAAAAGGAAAGTTATTTAGATCCCAAAAAAAAGGATCTGCAAGTATAAGACCTTTAGTCTAAGAGGTGATGTGAAAACCATCACTAATTCCAGATGAAACTCGAATAATTAGCATTGGATATGAAAAAGGTAATCAATTTGGTAATGAGGGAAAATTGTATAATTACCATAGGGATTATGTCTAGCATGTGTAAGAAACACAAAGTGAGTAGAATGATCACTGAGCTTAGTTATTGATGATAAAGTGATCACAGAAGGGCTATAAAATCATGCCTATTTAGGTGTTATGAGGGTAGTGCCATTGCACGAGACTCTAATCTTCGGAGTATAGACTTAGCTCACAATAATATTATAAGTGTTTTTAGGAAGTGCTTAAGAAGATAATCAAGTGTGGGAAGTATAACTCATGATTGAGGTAGATAAGAGAACTCTGGTGAAAGAAATTCACCAGCCAAGAGGAGTTCGACTTCGGACTCCGAAGATGACGGAGTTGTTGTCTTTAACAGGACGTGTTCCCCCTTAGTAGCCGAAGAGAAGGAGAAACAATTCGATGATCCCTATGTGTTGCAGTTGAAAGAGGAGATTCACAAGTATAAGACGATGGCTTTTGAATAATGGGAGATGATGGTACTAACAATGTATTTAAAATGTTATTGTATGAACTCAAATACATATAAATACATCCAAATATAATAGTCAAAAATAAACTGATTTTGGAACCCAGTACTTAGGCATTTTCGATCGAGTAAAGTTCATAATATCTTCCGCCAACTGTTGTTGATCTGTTTTCTTCACATCAGGCTTTAATGTCACAAATGCACATGGCGACTCGCCCCGTTGCTCATCGGGCCTTTCCACTACAGATACCTCTAGTATTGCTGGATATAGATAAAGGATATTCTCGACCTCGGCACTACTTATGTTTTCACCACCAGAAATGATGATGTCCTTTGATTTGTCTTTGATTTCTTGGGATGCTTAACTGCTAGATCACCAGAGTGATACCAGCCTCCAATAAAAGTATCGTCGTTAGCTCTAACTGTCAAAAATATTATCTTAGGTTTAATAAAGAGGTAGTTGTATATAAAGAATGGGAGAAAAATATTAGAGAGAGTGATTAATGTCTTAATGGTACGAAGTAACCATAAATATATTTTTTGTTATAAAAATTAAAGGCCAAATACTATACGTCGGTGTTGTGATTGGGGCAGCTCTGGGACGTCCTCGTCCCCTATCTCGGGCTAGTGCCCTCCCTCGGCCTCTGCCTCGGCCTCTAGCAACGGGGGGAGCAGTGTCACGACCCAAACCGATGGGCTGCAGCGGGTGCCCGAGTCCTACCTATCAAATACCCCTAATCATGCGTCTAAGATATAAACCTGAATAATATCTGCTGAATTACGAGAATAACATACATAAAGGAAACATGCCCAAAAGGCATATGTACATATACGTGCAACATACGTAGGGCGAGCCGACAAAGCTGCTATAGACAACTATATACTTTAAAACTAGAAGCCGTCAAGGCCACATACTATCTTACTAGACATACTCTCTACAGAACAACTATATACCTTAAAACTAGAAGCCGGCAAGGCCACATACTATCTTACTAGACATACTCTCTACAGACCTCTAATAGAAATACAACTGTACAAAGACGGGACTGAGCCATGTCATACCCATATATATATATATATATATATATATATATATATATATATATAAGCATATCGTACCAATATCAAGAGCAACTCCGGATCAAGTGGAGCATGCCAACTCTCGCTGATCAGGGATCCTAAGAAGGGGGACCGTAGGCTTGCCTACCTACACCTGCGGGCATGAAACGCAGGCCCCAGGAAATAGGGAGTCATTACGAATAATGTACTGAGTATGTAAGGCATGAAAATCAGTACATAAAAGAAAGAGATGAAACATGGAATAAAGAAATCCACTTGAAAGTCTGAATAACTTTGTAAATTATGCAACATTTATAGTGTCATGCACGTGCATATAAATATCATGCCATGCATAGCTATAGGTGTACATAACATCATCAAGCCTCTTAGGGCATCCCATCATAATGTCTCAGACACTGTGGGCAACATCATTAACATATACCAACTGATCAGGTGGTCGTACGTATATAATGCCGTAACCTTTTTCCATATCCCATATACATATATATACATATATATATATATATACACATATATACATATATATATATATATACACACATATATATATATATACATATATATATATATATATATATATATATATATATATATACATATATATATATATATACACACATATATATATATATATATATATATATATATATATATATATATATATATATACATATAGTTATGCGTATATAACTCCATCTGTTCATGGGTCGACGTACATGTATAAATGCATCAAATGCATGAAAATATGTTAATAATATCAATAATCCTTTCGGGTAAACTTTTATCAACTGCGTATTATTCTGAGACCCATGAAGAGAAGATATAATAATATGTCACATGGGGAATCAAGAACATAGAGATCCCTAGTAATTCTATGAATAGAGTCGTTTATGAAAACTTTGTGTGTTTGCTAGTTTCTTCTGTATAATTTGGATCATGCCAAAAAAAAAGGGATAGCCTAAACATACCTGGAGTAGGGAAAAATTCGGATGATATTCTTGGAAAAGATTTCACCGTACTTTTTTAGGACCGAAAAATTTTATGTTTCTAAGGTGCTAATAATTCCCGTTGTCATTATTTGGTTGCAAGAAATTTTTGTTGAAAACTTTGTAGGAATTTCTAAGAGATTTCGTTGCTGAGGTTCCAAACCTCCCATCTGATCGTAGTATTGAAATGGTTTAGAAATTAAGTAGTGTTGTTAGAGATGAAAAGGTTAGAATGAAATGTGTTGTATCCTAGAATGTATTGTTGCTAACGTTTTCAAGATAAGAAGTGTTGTGTCCGTTAACTATCCATTTTGTTGCAACCTAATCCAAAAATGACTAAGAGTCATTGTTTGGAAAGTGGCTTGATGCCATATTTTTTTTTGTGGGGGGGGTGGGGGGTGGGGGTGGGGGTTGATCTTATTTTATAATTTATTAATTAATTAGGTAATGTTCTGTTACCCGATAATTAACCAATTACTCACATAATTAAGAATTATCTCAAATTACATAAAATACTACTCATTTTTAATATACTTTATACATCATACTATCACGGTCATATAGTACCTTGTATGGTACTAGTCCATAAATATCGGGTATTATTTCTCAGATCGTACTTTATCACTAATCGACAACCTTCAACAAAACTCGTTTTTTATAATCCGTGTATTCTTTATCCTTCATGGAACTTACTTATCATTTGTTATAAATAGCATAAATATGTTAACCTCAATATAACCTATCCCCGAGCTTATGTCGATTAACTTACGACGAAACTTTAACGTACGAAAACGCGAGATGTAACATCCTTCCCCCCTTAGAAACATTCGTCCTCGAATATTTAACTCCCTGAGATCTATATAACTTTGGCAGAGTCGCCTTTGTAATAATACTACTACCAACTCTTCCTGTAGAACTCAATAATTCAACGCCACATAGGATCACAATCAACAATTACAATAATGGCCTCATACGACCAATGATAACAACTAACACACGAATCCATACACGTACCTTAAGGTTGTGACGTCTCAGTCGGACCCTTCTCTGGAGGAGGAAATAAGTAGGTTCATGTCTTCCTCGGCCTCCCAAGTGATTTCTTCCACATTGTTGTTTCTCCAAAGTACTTTCACCGAAGCTATGTCTTTAGTTCTCAATCTCTTAACCTGTCTGTCTAATATAGCAATGGGAGTTTCTTCATATGATAGTTGTTCTGTGACCTGAACGTCGCCAACTAACACGATTCTAGAGAGATCTCCGATACATTTACGGAGCATAGACACATGAAAGACTAGATGTACAAACTCCAAGTCCGAAGGCAAGTCTAACTCATATGCTACCTGGCCTACCTTACGTATGATCTTATATGGTTCAATATACTGAGGGCCAAGTTTTTCTTTCTTTCCGAACCTCATAACACCTTTCATCGGTGATACCTTTAGGAATACCCAATCATCAACCTGAAACTCCAAGTCTCGCCATCGATTATCCGCATAAGACTTTTGATGGCTTTGAGCTGCTAATAGCCTTTCCTGTATAAGCTTAATTTTCTCGATTGCGTGCTGTACCAATTCTAGTCCTACTAACGCAACTTCCCCAACATCGAACCACCATATAGGTGACCTACACTTCCATCCGTAAAGAGCTTCGTGTGGAGCCATTTGAATACTGGAATGATAGCTATTATTATATGCGAACTCAATAAATGGCAGATGATCATCCCAGCTACCTTTGAAGTCTATCACAAAAGCTCGTAACATACCCTCAAATGTCTGAATAGTATGCTCAGCCTGTCCATCTGTCTGGGGATGAAATGATGTTGATGTTTTATACGTCAATACCACACAAGAAGATACGTTAATTTATGTGGTACCCAATTTTCGAGTGCTGTTTCTCTAGAAGAACCTGGTTCTTCTTGGTGTTCCAACTTCTACTGTTGCGGAATAATAAAAGCATTAAAGTAAAAATACAGAGATTTTAACGTAGAAAACACCTAGCTCAAAAGGTGAAAAAACTACGACCTACTCCTGAGTAGCATTTGCTCAAACTCTTCACTAAAACTATAAGCCAAACGGACTTACAAAATAAACTCTTTTGTAATCCTAGGACTAACTCTAATCCCTTCATAGTAACTAGCCTCTAGCTAATTTCTACAAGCTTCAAGTTAACTCTAACTTGAACAATGTGTACCTATTACAATTGCTTCTATGAAAGCTGAAAAGATACAATATTAATATCGCCTACTACAACAACCTAGACTCAATGACAAACAAATGGAACTGGTTCTTCAAGCTGGTCTGTAGCCTTTGTATCGCACAGTAATTCTGCTTGCAAAATATCTGGTAATTTTGCTTTCAGATCTTGATTCACTTCTACACTTGTGCGTTCTTGATGCAAGCAAGAATACTTCAATTATTTATAAAGTCAGTTGTTGAGTTTGTCGTTCAGTTATGGTACAACTCTACCTGGGAGAATGAGTTCGTATTAAACTAAAATTTCTTCCTTCGTTACTGTCCTTGCTGAATTCAACTTTTATTCTCTTATCAATTTGCAACCTTTCGCATTAGGAGACACTCTCCTTGTTCATTGATACTTCACAATCGCATTCATCTCCTATGCATATACGGTTTGTGTGACAACTCGTCAGGTCAAGTATGTATGCTCTGATGGACCTGGTTCAACTGGTCGAACATTTTTCAATCTTCAAACCTATGCAGTGACTTGGGTCAACAAATTCCCCCTTTTTGAAGATGATAAACTTTGTGCTTCTCCCTGTATACAACTCAAACACTTTGTATGTTTTTTAAGCATTTATCATAGAGAAACCAGGTTCATTAGGTTATAAATATCACTTGAAATATAAAATCACATGTCTTCCCCTTTTTGGAATCATCGAAAAGCTTGCAAAATGATAAACTCACCAGTGTTGTTAACAATTACTCATGGACATTGAGGCAACTGTAGGTGCAAACATAATTAATCATCATAAGAAACCAATAAATGTAAGCTATCTAAGAAATTGAGACAAGTCAATAACAAAACAACAAAAACTCATTGATTAGGAACTAACATCAAAACACCATACAAAAAAAACAAAAAATAGCCATAAGCAAAATAGAATAAAATAACAGAAACAGAACAACTGGTCAAAGAGGGGTTTTGGTAGCTCTGGACAGCCTAAGGATGGGAAGGTGCAGAGGAGGTTGTGGTCTTGGTTTGTAGAAGAGAAAGCATCTGGTTAAGAACACCCTCATTCTTTTCCTTCTCTTTTGCTAATTCGGCCCTGAGATCATCCCGCTCAGCTTCAACCTCAATCAAATAAGATTTCAAATGAAGGATTTCCATATCCTTGATCTCGCTTTCTTGCACCAAAGTTCTGACTTTGTTGTTGACAGGCTTCTTCCTAGATGAACCAGGTTCATCTGCAGGAACATTGACAGTATAATCGCAAGTCAGCAAAGTATCCTTCCCAAAATAGTCCTTGGCAGTAGCCATCTCAGCCTTTTTCACAGGACCATCAAAATGAGCAAGCACAACTGTCAGAATAAAGCCATATGGAATTGCATGTGCTTTTGTTCCATTCACAACTCTGTCCAAGAGTTGGATGATGAAGACTGGCCAATTGATCTGTTTTCCCCTATACAAACACTCCATCAAGGTCAGATCCATATAGTTGGCTATGTGCCTTTGTTCTTGTCTTGACAGCAAGAACTTGATGACAAATTCGAAAAGCAACTTGTGTTCTGGCTTCATTTCACTTTTGTAGGCTGGCCTGGGTTCAATTTCCCTTTCATTGTCACTGAAGAATCTGGTAATATTGGTTGCTGAGGCTATCCCATCCAAACTAGGCCATCTTTGCCTAGTGTAATCTTCGTAGCCCTCAGCAGGAATATGCAGAATTTCTCCCAGCNCATTACCCATGAACTCCACCAGTTCAGCTCTAGCCAACCTTCCTTCCATGTGAAGGACCATGTTCTTCCACCCCTGAACATCCAGTGTGTCCAGCAGGTTTCTCATCCCAGGTTCCTCGAGATCCTTCAACAACTTTCCCTTCAGAATTGTTCTTTCGCCAAACAAGGTGATTTTGTCAGTCACCTCACCAATTTTCCCTTCATCTTCTCCACTCCACTCTTTATCATCATCTTTCTTAACAACCTTCACTTTTCTTGCCTTGGACCTGGTCCTTTTAACGGTTCTTGTAGGTGTGGCAGACACTGTAGCTTACTTCTTTGAATAATCCTTAGCCCTTTTTGATTTTGGTGCCTCAACCACAGGCTCTCCTACTTTAGCCTTTCCCTTTGCAGCTCTCTTTTTCTTGCTCTCTAGCAGAGCCTTCTCAAACAGTTCTTCTTCCTCTCTCACAGCACTACGTGTAGCACGCACCTTAGGAACAGGTACATCAGCAGTTACAGAAGCTTTCCTCTTCTTAGAAGGAACTGGGTTAGTAGCCTTCTTGGACTTCTGAGTCCTCCTTTTCTTGGGATTATAGGACTCCCCCATTTTCCTTAGCCTGTCAGCCAACGTCTCGTCCCCAGATGAACCAGGTTCATCTGCTTCTTTCTTCAAGCTTGCTAGACCTGCCACTGCTTCCTCGACTATACTTCCCCCTAACTCTGTGACATCTTCTCCGACCTTCTCAGGAATGGGACCACAGATAGTCAATGTAGTACCATCCTCCCCAAATCCCTTTCCCTCAAGAACTTTACCTTTTTCCAATTTTCTTTGCCTATTAGGCACTTCAACATCAACTACCGACCCAACCAGAACAAACATGTTCTCAGCATTAACAGACTCAGAAATTGCATTAAGATTACCTTGTTCAGTATTTGATGAACAAGGTGCTTCATCCTCGTTGGCTGATTTAAAAGATTCACTTGATGATTCAGAATTATTATCCTTTTCAGCCTGCAGAATTGCCTCCAAGAATCTTGCACGTGGCCCAGAAGCCACTGATTTTCTGGCAAGAACCTTTACACGGCGATCACGAGGGGCTGGGTTAGGGTTAGATGTGGGTTCTGGAATAGGTGGGTTTTCAGGAATAGGAGGGTTTTCAGGGGTTGAGGTTCTTTCTGGTGATTGAGAACTATATATAGATGGAGAATTTGAATCTGATTCATAATGCCCTCCATCATAATCACGATTTTTCAATGAAGAAGAAGAAGCATATGGTGGTGAAGACATGATTACGAGTGTTTTTAGGAAGAAAAGAAAAGTGATCAATTTTGGGTTTGAAGACTAATGATCTTGGTTCGACGGTTACTTTATGAAGAGGAGAGTAATGATGACCCTTATATAAGATATGGTTATTAATTATACAACGGTTAGAATATTTATTCAAGTGGAAGTCTAATAGTTGTAGGAGTGTCATTGATTAGATGGTTAAGAGTTCCCTACCTCTAGGCTAATTGAGTACTGATGTGACTTCTTGAAACGGGTTCATTTAGGGATTAGTACAAAGAATTTGAAATGAACCAAATATAGATATAATCCTGCTCATGTGTGGTTATAATTAGTTCAATAATTGTATGGAGATGAGCACGTACCTTGTTAGTCAGATGAACCAGCAGAG
>ML408444.1:1409-171056 GCA_005239525.1 Nicotiana knightiana | reverse complement strand
TTTAGTTGTGTTTTAGGAGTCTATTTATAGGTTTAGGGTGAACCCTAACTGTGTAGGAGACTTCTATTTCAATTAGAAAACACTTAAACCCGTTAAAACTCGATTTCTGGCCGAACTGGGGACCTGGCGTTTGGACCCAAACGCCTGGCTAACGCCAGGCCAGGGCTGGCGTTTCAGCCCAAACGCCTGGCTAACGCCAGGGTGGGTCTGGCGTTTCAGCCCAAACACCTGGCTAACGCCAGGCAGGGTCAGTGTGTTTGGCTCTGTCGCCCGGCCATCGCCCGGGTGTCTCTTTTTGCGTATTTTTCGACGTATTTTTATCGTTTTAGCTCCGTTTCCATCTCCACTTCACCTACACATAAAATAACTCCATTAAGCACATAAAACGTGTAATTTTATCATTAATGCCCATAAAATGTAAGGTATATCACATGTTAAACTATGCAATTTAGTCTCGCATCATCCTTGCTCTACGCGTTCGCAATGTAGGTCCCACGTTCGTGTAGAGGTATTGGCCAACTGGGTCCCCAGCCCCTTTTTGCCTACACGTTCACGGCGTTGGTCCCACGTTTGTGTTTGAGGATTTTGGGCTGAGGTAAAGTTGTACTTCGCGACCGCGAGAGAGTGGCCGCGTTTGTGAAGAAGAAATCACTAGGCAGTCTTATATCATTTCAAAAATGAGGGTTTGACCATTTATATCAAAACTTGAGTTTGGGAGCTCGAATTTGGTCGAGATTTTGAGGGATTTTAAGAGACATCAATTGGATAATGATTCTACACTCCATTTTTGTTATATCCCACTAACCTATCATTAATTACATCTTTAATTTCGGATTTGGGGTTGAAAAATTGGGAAGAAGTTCTTCAATTAAACATTCGAGTTTTGAAAGGCGATTTGAGGTCGGATTCGAGTAATTTTTATATGGTTGGACTCGTGAGTGAATGGGTGTTCATATTTCGTAAATTTTACCGGATTCCGAGATATGGGCCCGAGGAGGCTTTTTGAGTCGATTTCCTAATTTCTTGCTTTAACTTAGATTTCATTGATTAAATTAGTTTCTTACATATATATTTATGTTATGTATTTGATTTTGGCTAGATTTGGGACTTCCGGAGCCGGATATTCTTGGGAAAAACATTGCTACTGATTGATTTAACTTGGTTCGAGGTAAGTGTCTTGCCTAACCTTGTGTGGGGGAAATCCCCTTAAGATTTGATATTGATACTGATGTGTGAGCGCCGTGTACGCGAGGTGACAAGTGCGTACACAGGTTATTTATTGCAAATCCCAAATTTGACTAAGTAATTACATGTTTTAACCTTAATTGAGTATACTAACATGTGTAGTTACCATGTTACCCTAGGATAACATGTCTATGTGTCTTAATTGCTTAAGTGAACTCCTTGCAACATGATTAGTGAATTCCTATTTCTTTTCTTGATTTGTACTTAGCCTAAACTGTAAATTCTCGTGTTGTAGCTGTCATCTTCATTTGCTTGAGCTGTGTATTTACTTTGGGACTACGAGATGGTATTCTGGGAGATCCCCCTGCATATTTTCTTTTGAGACTATGAGGTAGTACCTCGGGAGTTCTCCCTGCACATTTACTTTTGAGACTATGAGGCGCTACCTCGGGAATTCTCCTTGCATATTTATTTTGGGACTACGAGACGACATCTCGAGAGATCCCCTGCTGATGTTTATTCTGTGTGTTGAATTATTCTTGCTATGTTTTCCTTTTGCTTAGTTCTAGTCTATTACTGTACTGTATATTTTCTGTTTCATTTATTATTTACTAGTGGTCCTGACCTGACCTCGTCACTACTCGACCACTTGGGACTTACTTATACCATTGTGGTGTACTCATGCTACTCTTCTGCATATGCTTTGTGTGCATATCCAAGTGCTCGTTATCGGACGCATTATCAGTGAGACGAGATAGAGTCCGCAGACCTCAGAGTCCCCCTCTATTCTCCCCCATGTCAAACAGTTCTTGCATTTCTTTTTATTAGACTCTGGTGTATAGAGATACTAACTTCTTCCTGTAGCTTGTGACTCATGATATTCCGGGTTTTGGAAAAGCTGTCTATGTCTAGTATGTTGGTTATTGTACATGCCAAGCGGCATTGTTAGTGGTTATTCAACATCTATTGCAGTTAGCTGTTAAGGTTTGCTTCCATTATTGATATTTTCGCAATCTGTTAGGCTTACCTAGTCATAGAGACTAGGTGGCATCACAACATATTTCGAAGGGATGTTTGGGTCGTGACGGAGGTACAGTAAAGACACCTACCGGACTAAACAACCTGAACAAGCGTAGATAAACTAACAGAGAAACGTTATTAATATAAAGCTAAGCAAGATAAGGAATACAAAACATTGCTTGCAATGATACACTAGTAAAAACAATATTCCACTGGAAGCAGTCAGGTAATAATGCTGTGGAGTAACTGATCACAGTCTAAGTCCGGGAAAATAAAATAAAGGGAAAACCAGCAACAACTCTATAAGAACAAATGTTTTCACACCAGATTTGTTCAAGAATTTCCATGAAGTACCAAACCTCATAATCACAGCTCACGGGTTCCGGCTCATTAACCCTAGTTACTTGGCATCTTGGGTCCATAGTAAAACTCATAACCGCAAGGACTACTCACGTCTCATAAAACAATCCTCACACAGAAGGGAAGAAGACAAGAGTAAGTATAATGGTCAATAACGTCAGGATTCATCTTCTAAAACCGATTTGAGTGAATTAATTATGTATATGCTTGTGCAAGTGTCCTACCACAATTCAAGTCAACAAATAAGAGTAGAGACAATTAATAGCACATCGGAAACGATCACCGCGAAATGTAGTGTAATAATGGCAGCAATGAAGTTAAAGCAATGACTAGCACCTCAAAATTTGCTACACAGACCCAAACAAATAACGCAACACGGAGTAAGAAAACTAATAGTATGGTAAGAAAACAACAATCAAAGACAAGTGCACGAAAAATGGGAAATGACAACAGAGCCCTCTCGAGCTACTGCCATGTAGTCTCAAGTAGTAAAATGAATCACAACTTTCCTTATATTACTGCGGGAGCCTTTATATTTAGTTTTGAAAAATTATTTTTCCCGAAATAACATCCTGTGTTTTATCCCACCTTATCACACCATATTGCTTCTAGTAGTTACCATACTAGACACGCGTTTCAAGCCTACCTTATCTCACCGCATGCGTTTCAACACCCAGACTTTATACCACCACATGCATATCAATAAAAACAGCTCCGTAGAAACCTCGTGCAACATAATAACAACCGCACATAAGAAACCTTGTGCAAACAAAATAACAACTACACGATAGAAACCTCGTGAAAACACAATAACAACCGCATGGCAGAAACCTCGTGCACACAAAATAACAACCACACATAGTCCTCCGCTCAACACACTGAAAACAACAACAACATCAACAATAACACGAGAATACGACAAGTAAATCAACTCAGTAAATTCAGAATACAAAGAGAACGAAAGGAAGAGCTCACGAAGAAGGACACAACATGAATCAATGGTACAATCTAACAATAGCTCAATAAGGAATAGGTAATGAGTAACAATAATTCCACAAAAGTACAATACAACGGTAAGGGAGATAACATGAGTCAATAATTCCCAATAAGGATAAGTTAGTAATGATAAAGGATAATAAAACTTCATTTAGGGTTGAGAAATTACGAAGAGATACAACAAATTCAATTAAGGATAAGCAATTATGGAAAGGAGAATAATAATTTCAATTAAGAATAGACAGTTATAGAAGAGATAATAATAACTTTAATTAAGGATAAGAAATTAGGGAAAGATATCATGGTAATAAAATAGGTAACAACTTCAGTTAAGGCACATAAGAGTTTAATCGGCAATAAGGGTGGAACATGAAGCAATTAATTCCAATTAAGACTCGTAGAGGTGAAACTAGTAAATTGGGGAATTATCATAACAAAACAACTTCATATCTCATGAACATAAGAACATAAGAGCCCTAAACAATCAAAATTCCACAAATAAGCCCGAGCATGTACTCGTCACCTCGCGTACACAGACTTAACATGAGACAATTAGCACGAAACACTCAAGTCCTAAGGGATAGTTCTCCCACATAAAGTTAAGCAAGATACCTACCTCAAAGAAGCTAGACCATTACTCTAAAATGACCTTCTCGAAAGAAACAACCCCCGGAAGGCTCAAATCTAGCAAAAATAACTTTAAATCATAAATAAAACTTATAGGTAACAATTTTGGATAACAAAACTTAAATCTTTAACAAGAAATAAAAGTCAACCCCCCGCGCCCACGTCTGGAAACCGACCAAAATTATAAAATCCGAACATCCACTCGATTATGAGTCCAATCATACAAGAATTACCAAATTCCAATATTAATTCGTGCTTCAAATCATCATTTTACATTTTGAAAGATTTCTTCTAAAATACCCATTTCTCCTCAACTCAAAACAATAATTATAAGATAAAAACAAAGATAGAATCATGAAATATAATAAATTCTGAGTGAAGAACACTTACCCCAATGATTTGCTTGAAAAACCCAAGAAAATCGCTCAAAATCGAGGTCTAGAACTCAAGATATGGTAAAAATGGAAAAACCCTTGATTTGGAAAATATATTTGCTGCCCAGGTGTTTACACATCATGATCGCGGAAGAAGTATTGCGATTGGGAAGAGGGAATGACCACTGCTAGAAATAGTACTACGCGATTTCTAACAGATACATAGGATCGTGAAGAAGTAAAGCACTGATACCCCAAGAAATGTACCACGCGATCACGAACCAGGACATGCGATCGCAAAAAGGAAAAATACACTAGCTCCTGAGCTGTGCTACGCGAACCCGTGACTGTGAACGTGAAAGCGAACGCGGTGAAGCAGGCAGCACACGTACGCGATCGCGGGCAATAACATGTGAACGCGAAGAACAATATTTCCTGCCTCCAAAATTACACTACGTGAACGCAGAGGATGTGACGCGAACCCGATGAAGAAAACCAGATGACAAAATCAACAACTTGAAGGAATGAAGAAATGGCTCGTGGTCCATCCGAAACACACCCAAGTACCCCGGGACCCCGTTGAAACACGAACCCGCTCAAGGTCTCAAATCACATCACACAACATCAAAACTACGAATTGTACCACGAATCAAACTTATGGACTTTCAAGTCTTCCAACTTCCAAAACTCACGCTGAAACATATCAAATAAACCTGGAATGATGTCCAATTTTACATGCAAGTCCCAAATGACATAACGATGCTAATCCAACTCTCAGAATAGCATTTTGACCCCAATATAACCAAAGTCAACTCTCGGTCAAACCTCTCAACCTTCCTAAACTTCAACTTTCCAAATTTTGCCGAAATGCTCTAAGTTACCTACAAACCTCCAAATTCAAATTTAGACGCACACCTAAGTCCAAAATCACCATACAAAGCTATTAAAACAATAAAAATTCCATCCCGGAGTCGTTTTCTCAAAGTTCAAACTTCGGTTAACTCTTTTCATTTAAGCTTCTAAAATAAGAATTGTTCTTTCAAATTGACCCCGAATCTTCCGAAAAATGAACTCGGCCACGCACACAAGTCATAATACACATTACGAAGCTGCTCGAAAGCTTATGTCGCTGATCATGACGCTAATTCTAAAAAAAAATGGTCAGGTCATTACAATTGTAATAGTCTGAAATAGATGTGATAAGTACAATGTAGCGTAGGCTAAACATATACCAGAAATCTGATGTCACGAATTCATGAGCATACTAGAACTCTACAGATAAAGTCTGAATGAATTACAACTATTCGAAATAAGGAAAACATTAATGATAGGGTAGAAGGGGACTTCAGGGACTGCGAACGCCAGTAGCTCTACCTCAAGTCTCCAAAAGCAGTTGAATATGAACAGTCTCTACTACGCGCTGTTAGGACCAATATCATTATCTGCACAGGAAGTACCTAAGTGTAGCATGATTACAATCCGCCCCATGTACTCTGTAAGTGCCGAGATTAACCTAGACAAAGTAGTGACGAGGCTATGGTAATTTACTCACAAATAACCTGAACGAAATAACAGTAACAAAAAATAGGAATACAAATAAAGCAATAAACTAATATGAAGTAGACAGAGTTGATCTATTGCTTCTTAGTATGGTAGACTAACATGGAATTTCTTCTCCGAAGTACGGGCGACAGGAGTCTGAGCTCCTTCCCAGATCTGTGAAGTACCTGGTGCAACCGGAATCAACACCGCCTGAGCTAATGTACCAAACATGCTCAGGAACTATGCTAAAGTCTCCTGAAGTCTTGGGGTCACAACAGGATCCTCTGGTACCTGTCCCCCAACAGGAGCTACTAGAGGCTCCGCAACAGCTGCTTTGATAGGCGCTCTAGCTGTAGAACATGCTCCTCCTCGGCCTCTGCCTCTGCCTCTACCCCGGGCCCTAGCAGCACCGTCTCTGGGGGAAGCATTGTCGGTAACTACAACTCGTGTCCTCACCATTTGTGAGAGAATTCAATGACAAAGGTTCAACTTTGATATCAATAAACTCGCACGATAGGAATGAAGGAAGTGAAACTGTCCTAATTGTTTTGTAGCCTTTCAAAGGTAAGTATAGACGTCTCCATACCAATTCACAAGAATCTACTAAACTCTCTTATAAACCATAGCACCTATGAACCTAGAGCTCTGCTACCAACTTGTCACGACCCTAGTTTCCCTCTGTAGGATGTGCACCTAGTTTCTAAGACTAGGTAAACCTAACACTTACTGAATTAATAGATGATAACAACCATCAGACGAAGAATATGAGATAAAAATCTTATACACAATTACAATTCCTAAAACCGGTAGAACAAGTCATAACCTCTACTGAGTTTGCTAGAAAATCCCTAAATGCAACTGTTCATAATGGAATTAAACAGTATAATGAAAATATCAAAAGGTGACTCTGAGTCCTGCGAACACGGTGACAGGGTTTACCTTGAGTCTCCAGAGCTCGACCAACCAACTAATAATCAACAACAACTGTGGCACCTAGATCTGCACGGAATGTGCGGAAGCGTAGTATGAGTACACTATAGCGGTACTCAGTAAGTATTGAGACTAACCTCGGTGAAGTAGTGACGAGGGACAGTCAAGACACCTACCAGACTAAACAACCTGAACAAGTGTACATGATCTGACAAAGAAACGATATTAATATAAAGCTAAGCAGGATAAATAATACAAAACATTACTTGCAATGATACACTGGTAACAACAATATTTAATAGGAAGCAGTCAAGTAATAATGCTGTGGAGTAACTGATCACAGTCTAAGTCCCAGAAAATCAAATAAAGGAAAAACCAGCAACAACTCTACAAGAACAACAGTTTTCACACCAGATCTGTTCAAGTATTTCCATGAGTTACCGAACCTCATAATCACAGCTCACGGGTTCCGGCTCATGAACCCTAATTACTTGGCATCTTGGGCCCATAGTACAACTCATAACCGCAAGGACTACTCACGTCTCATAAAACAATCCTCACACAGAAAGGAAGAAGACAAGAGTAAGTATAATGGTCAATAACGTCAGGATTCATCTTCTAAAACCGATTTGAGTGAATTAATTATGTATATGCTTGTGCAAGTGTCCTACCACAATTCAAGTCAACAAATAAGAGTAGAGACAATTAATAGCACATCGGAAACGATCACCGCGAAATGTAGTGTAATAATGGCAGCAATGAAGTTAAAGCAATGACTAGCACCTCAAGATTTGCTACACAGACCCAAACAAATAACGCAACACGGAGTAAGAATAACTAATAGTATGGTAAGAAAACAACAATCAAAGACAAGTGCACGAAAAATGGGAAATGACAACAGAGCCCTCCCGAGCTACCGCCTCGTAGTCTCAAGCAGTAAAATGAATCACAACTTTACTTATATTACCGCGGGAGCCTTTCTATTTAGTTTTGAAAAATCATTTTTCTCCAAATAACATCTTGTGTTTTAGCTCACCTTATCACACCACATGTCTTCTAGTAGTTTCCCTACCACACACGCATTTCAATCCCACCTTATCTCACCACATGCGTTTCAACACCAGATCTTATACTGCCACATGCGTATCAATAACAACAGCACAGTAGAAACTCATGCAACACAACAACAATCACCCGGCACAAATCTCTTGCAACACAATAACAATCACACGGCAGAAACCTCGTGCAAACACAATAACAACCACATGGCAGAAAACTCGTGAAAACCCAATAACAACCACACGACAGAAACCTTGTGCAAACACAATAACAACCACACATATCCCTCGGCTCTACAACACTGAATTCAATTGAAACAACAACAATAGTACGAGAATATGACAAGTACATCAACTCAGTAACTTTAGAATATAAAGGGAACGGAAGGACGAGCTCACAAAGAAGGACATAACAGGAATTAATGCTACAATCTAATAATAGCTCAACAAAGAAGAGATAATTTGTAACAATGATTCCACAAAAGTACAATTCAATGGTAAGAGAGATAACATGAGTCAATAATTCCCAATAAGGATAAGTCAACAATAATAAAGGATAACAAAACCTCATTTAGGGTTGAGCAATTACGGACGAGATACACCAAATTCAATTAAGGATAAGCAATTACCGGAAGAAGAATAATAACTTCAACTAAGGATAGACAGTTATAACAGAGATAATAATAACTTCAATTAAGGATAAGCAATTAGGGAAGGATAGCATGGTAATAAAAGAGGTAACAACTTCAGTTAAGGCACATAAGAGTTTAATCTCCAATATAGGTGGAACATGAATCGATTAATTCCAATTAAGACTCGTAGAGGTAAAACTAGTAAATAGGGCAATTATCATAACAAAACAACTTCATATCACATGAACATAAGAACCTAAGAGCCCTAAACGGTCAAATTTCCACAAATAAGCCTGATCACGTACTCGTCACCTCGCGTACACGGACTTCACATGACACAGTTAGCACCAAAGAATCAAATCCTAAGGGGTAATTCCCCCTCACAAAGTTAGGAAATATACTTACCTCAAAGAAGCTAGACCTTTACTTTAAAATGACCTTCTCTAGTGAAACAACCTCCAGAAGAGCTCACGAAGAAGGACACAACAGGAATTAATGGAACAATCTAACAATAGCTCAACAAGGAAGAGATAATGAGTAACAACGATTCCACAAAAATATAATACAACGGTAAGGGAGATAACGTGAGTCAATAATTCCCAATAAGGATAAGTCAACAATGATAAAGGATAATAAAACTTCATTTAGGGTTGAGCAATTACGAAGAGATACAACAAATTCAATTAAGGATAAGCAATTACAGAAAGGAGAATAATAACTTCAAGTAAGAATAGATAGTTACAGAAGAGATAATAATATCTTCAATTAAGGATACACAATTAGGGAAGGATAACATAGTCATAAAATAGGTAAAAACTTCAATTGAGGCACATAAAAGTTTAATCGGCAATAAGGGTGGAACATGAAGCAATTAGTTCCAATTAAGACTCGTAGAGGTGAAACTAGTAAATGGAGGAATTACCATAACAAAACAACTTCATATCTCATGAACATAAAAACATAAGAGCCTTAAACAATCAAATTTCCACAAATAAGCCCAAGCACGTACTCGTCACCTCGCATGCACTGATTTCACTTGACACAATTACCACGAAAGACTCAAGTCCTAAGGGATAGTTCCCCTACTCAAAGTTAGGCAAGATAATTACCTCAAATAAGCTATACTGTTACTGTAAAATGACCTTCTCAAGCGAAACAACCGCCTGAAGGCTCAAATCTAGCTAAAATAACTTCAATTCATAAATAAAACTCATAGGAAACAATTCAAAATAATAAAGCGTCAATATTTAACAAGAACTAAAAGTAAACCCCCCCAAGATCGTGCCTCAGAACTTGACCAATATTATAAAATCCGAATACCCATTCGATAACGAGTCCAACGATAAAAGAATTACCCAATTTCGATATCAATTACTTCCTTTAAATCATCCTTTTTTATTTTGAAAGATTTCTTCAAAAATCCCCATTGGTCCTCAACTAAAAACACTAATTATAAGATAAAATTAAAGATAGAATTATGGAATATAATACATTCTTGGTGAAGAACACCTACCCCAATGATTTGCTTGAAAAGCCCTCGAAAAATCGCTCAAAACCAAGGTCTAGAACTCAAGATATGGAAAAAATGGCTAAATCCTCGGTTTAGGAAAATATATTCTGCTTTTAAGGTGTTTGCATATCGCTATCACGGAAGAAGTAATGCGATCACGAAGAGGGAAATGATCACTGCCAGAAATAATACTTGTTACACCCAATGTTTTCATACGTGAGAGTATGTCGTAAGTCAATTGATGTAAAATCAGAAATAAGATTATATTTGGAAGCATATAAAGTAATTTAATCATGTAACCTTGGAGGTTACAAATATTTAAGATCATGAATAATGATTACCGAGAAGGTTGGAAAGCTTAGAAGCTAAACCAATTGAAGAAAATAAGTTTCGTCGAAAGTAGAGGAGTTTGGAATGTTATAACATGTACTTTAGGGTGAGACTATGGTTCATTACATGATAAGGATGTTACTATATGATTTATTTTTGTCATATGATAGTTGTGTTCTATGCTTTGAAGTCAAGCAAGTTGTGGGACAAAAGTTGGCAAAGGTCTTCACAAGTTACATCCATATATTTGTTGAAACTTAGGTCAAATGTATCTGAGCTTTTCTCCCAATATTGTGACGACCCAAAGGGTCATCACCTATGTTATTACCCATCCCGTACTTCCGAGGCCTTGTAAACCTTATTTGTATTTGCCTCGATTTGCGTGCGCAGTCTGGGCGCGTAGCCGGACAGCTTAAATATGAAATTCTGTGAAAAATGCTAAGATTTGATATTAAAATGAATAAATTTGTCTTCGGTCAATATTTTGGGTAAACGGATCCGGACCCGTGATTTGACGGTCCCGGAGGGTCCGTAGGAAAATATGGGACTTGGGCGTATGCCCGAAATCGAATTCCGAGGTCCCAAGCCCGAGAAATGTATTTTTGAGTAAAATTATTTTATGAAAATATTAAGGTAATTGAAATGAAATCTGATTAGAAAGTAATGGTATCGGGCCCGTATTTTGGTTCCGGCGCCCGGTACATGTCTTATATATAGTTTAAGCACTTTCTGTAAAGTTTAATTGAAATCGGATTTCGTTTGACGTGTTTCGGACTTAAAAATGGAAAAAACTTGATCTTTTATGAAATTTGATAGGATTCATGGATTTTGAGGCCTAATTCGATGTGTATGATGTTGTTTTGGCAATTTGATTGCACGTGCAAGTTCGTAGTAGGTTATGTGAGTAATCTGTGAAATTTGGTATCGTTCCGAGATATATAGGTCAGTTCGACACGTTGTTAGCGAGGCTAGAAAACTTAAAATTCCTAAGTTTGGTTCTTGAGGTTTGGGGTGTGATTTCGAGTTTTAGCGTTATTTTGAGTGTTCCGAAGGCTCGAGCGAGTTACCCTTGCCGGGATTTACTTGTTTAATTATTGTTCCCTTGCTGGGATTCCTATATCTATTCTGTTTACTTCCTTGCCCTTGGTTGTGATTGCTGTTTAGGTGAGGAAGAGTGTTAAAGCACGAAGGGTGATGCTGTGCACTTGTCTTGGTGAGAATAAGAGTAAATCACGAAGGGTGATGCCGTGAATTGTTTGATATTGTCTCCCTTGCGTGGGATGTTGAGATTATTGTTGTTGTTCCCTTGCCGGGATTTCTATTTCTATTCTGTTTACTTCCTTGGCCTTGTTTGTGATTGCTGTTTGGGTGAGGAAGAGTGTTAAAGCACGAAGGGTGATGTCGTGCATTGTTTGACATTGTGAGGAAAGAGTGTAAAGCACGAAGGGTGATGCCGTGCCGTACGATGTACCATTCCGTACCATATTCATTGATTATACAGTGAGGATAGAGAGTAAAAGCACGAAGGGTGATGCCGTGCCATGATTTACATTGATTACATTATACATTGCATAGTGAGGACGAGAGTAAAAGCACGAAGGGTGATGCCGTGCCATGATTTACATTGATTACATTATACATTACATAGTGAGGAAAGAGAGTAAAAGCATGAAGGCTGATGCCATGCCATGATTTACATTGATTACATTATACATTGCATAGTGAGGACGAGAGTAAAAGCACGAAGGGTGATGCCGTGCCATGATATTCATTGATTACATTATACATTGCATAGTGAGGACAAGAGTAAAAGTACAAAGGGTGATGCCGTGCAAGTTTGTGATTTCTTGTCCTTATTGATATGCTGGCTTTGTTGTTCTTTTCCTTATTGAGATTTCTTATATGAAACTGTTATCTCCCCACAGCATGTTCCCCTTCATTTATTCATTGTTTTCTTCCAATATTTCTTATCCGTTGCATATATGTATATATATTTATTTGAACTGCACAGGTTTATTTGGTAGTCTGGTTCTAGCCTCGTCACTACTTCACCGAGGTTAGGCTAGGTACTTACTCAGTACATGGGGTCGGTTGTAGTGATGCTACACCTGCACTTCTTTATGTTGTGAAGATTACGCACCCGGACTCGGAGGACATCATTAGTGAGAGTGCTTTCCAGCTCATCATAGAGGCTTCAAGGTATACCCGCTGGCGTTCGTGGGCCTTGGCGCCTCTTCCATCCCTTTGTCTTCGATTCTGTCTTGTTTTTCCTTTAGTTTCAAAGACAGACATGTATTTCCTTTCAGACTTGTATTTAGCACTCTTAGACAGTTCGTGAGTTTGTGACTCCAGGTTTTGGGAAATTTTGCGTTGTTGTATTGTGATTGTCTTTGCTTAGCTTAAAACCGTATTTATTTCCGCTGTTTAATTTGTGAACTGATTTAGTTTATTCTGTTAGAATGAGGTTATTATGCTAGTTTAGTTACACACGTTGGCTTGTCTAGCGGGTTCAACGTTAGACGCCATCACGGCCCGACGGTGGGATTTCGAGGCGTGACAAGTTGGTATCATAGAACTAGGTTACTTAGGTCTCACAACTCACGGACAACTTGGTAGAGTCTGAGGGATCGGTACAGAGACGTCTTTACTTATCCCCCAGAGGCTAAAAAGTTAGGATGACTCCATATTTCTTTTCTTCTATGTCGTGCGCTATGATTCTGAGTATTGATTGAGTTTCTATTCTATTATTTCGTAGATGGCGAGGACACGTGCTTCCCTTGGTTCCGCCTAGCAGCCTGGCACTCCTGCTACAGCTCCTACTCGGGGTCGAGGTCGAGGTCGAGGTAGAGGACGAGGCCATGCTAGAGGCCGAGGTTGGGGCCGGGCTCAGCCTAGAGCAGTAGCCCCAGTGGAGGACCCTCAGGTCGAGTCTGACGGGGAGGTCCCAGTTCCGGCAGTCCCAGTTGGACCAGCTTAGGTCCCAGAGGGGTTCATAGCTACCCCAATGCTTCAAGACGCCCTTGTCCGTCTAGTTAGACTCATGGAGAGTGTAGCACAGACGAGTCTGCTTCCTACAACACCAGCCGTCTTTCAGGATGGGGGAGGTGCCCAGACTCTTGCGGCCTGTGTGCTAGAGCAGCTAGCTCCACAGTTACAGACTCCGGCATCTCAGCCAGCCCGAGTAGCTCAGCCGGGTATTGCAGCACCGGTAGCAGAGGGAGCACCTATGTCAGCAGATGCTCTGTGGAGACTGGACATGTTCACCAAGTTATTTACTGCTACTTACACTGGTTCACCATCATATGACCCCCAGGATTATTTGAGCAGCTGCCACGAGGTTCTTCGGAACATGGGCATAGTGGAGTCCAACGGGGTTGACTTCACTACTTTTCGGTTATCAGCCGCATCCAAGAGTTGGTGGAGAGATTATTGCCTAGCCAGACTAGCTGGATCTACACCTTTGACTTGGACCTAGTTCTCAGAGGTATTTTTGGGGAAGTTCCCTCCCATTACTCAGAGAGAGGACCTTCAGAGGCAGTTTGAGCGTCTCCAGCAGGGATCTATGTCAGTCACAATCACTCAGTACGAGACCAGATTCATCACTCTAGCCCGACATGCTCTTATGATACTTCCCACTGATCGGGAGAGGGTTCGAAGATTTATTGAGGAATTGGCCCGGCCTATCAGACTTCAGATGGTTAGAGAGTCAAGTACAAACATATCGTTCCAGGATGCGGCCAATATGGCCAGGAGGATTGAGATGATTCTGTCACAGGGTGGTGGTCAGGGGGCTGACAAGAGGCCCCATCATTTCAGCCGTTTCAGTGGAGCCTCATCTGGGGGCAGGGATTCTTTAGGCAGAGGTTATCCTCCCAGACCTTTTCAGTCAGCTCTCCAGGTTTCCCATGGTACTTCAGGTGGTCGTGGTTATCAACCGCACTATTCTGATCAGCAGCCTTACAGTTCGCCACCAGCTCCCATCAGTGCACCGCCGCATCAGAGTTTTCGGGGTGGTCATTCAAGTCGACAGGGTTAGATTCAGTTCCCTCAGCAGCCGAAGTCTTGTTACACATGGCGATCCGGGTCACCTTGCTAGGTTCTGCCCTCGAGCATCAGGTCGTTCTCAGCATCAGGGTTCTCGTGCCATGGTGCAGGCACCAGGTGTTCCACAGCCTGCCCAGCCACCTAGAGGTGGGGATAGAGGTGCTAGAGGTGGAGGTAGAGGTCATAGAGGTGGAGCTCAGGCCTCTAGAGGTGGAGGCCAGCCAGCAGCCGGCCATCCCAGAGATGTTGTTCATGGTGGTGGGGCCCAACCCCGATGTTATTCTCTTCCAGCTAGGCCAGAGGCTGAGCCTTCAGATGCAGTTATTACATGTACTATTCGGGTTTGTGATCGAGATGCTTCAGTGCTATTTGATCCAGGGTCTACGTATTCGTATGTGTCCTCCTATTTTGCACCATACCTGGTCATGCCTAGTGATCCACTGAGTATTCCTGTTTATGTATCTACATTAGTGGGTGATTCTATCGTGGTCGATCGTGTCCATCGTTCTTGTGTTGTGGTGATTGGGGGTCTTGAGACCCGTGTTGATTTGTTGCTTTTAGGTATGGTCGACTTTGATGTTATATTGGGGATGGACTGGTTATCCCCATATCATACCATCTTGGATTGTCATGACAAGACGGTGACCTTAGCCTTGCCAAATTTTCCCCGTTTGGAGGGAATGGGACTCCTGGTCATTCTACCCGTAGTGTTATTTTGTACGTGAAGGCTCGACGCATGGTCGAGAAGGGGTGTTTGGCTTATTTGGCTTATGTGCGTGATTCCAGTGTTGAGGTTCTCTCTATTGATTCGGTACCCGTGGTTCGTGAGTTTCCTGAGGTTTTCCCTTCAGACCTGCCGGGGATGCCACGCGACAGGGACATTGATTTCTGCATTGATCTGGCTCCGGGCACCCATCCCATTTCTATTCCACCGTATTGCATGGCCCCGCTAGAGTTGAAATAGTTGAAGGAATAGTTGCAGGATTTGCTTGGGAAGGCTTTCATTAGACCCAGTGTTTCTCCTTGGGGTGCTCCAGTATTGTTTGTGAAGAAAAATGATTGTTCGATGAGGATGTGCATTGATTACCGGCAATTGAACAAGGTTACAATCAAGACTAAGTATCCACTGCCGAGGATTGATGATTTGTTTGATTAGATTCAGGGTGCCAGGGTATTTTCAAAGATAGACTTGAGATCTGGCTACCATCAGTTGAGGATTAGGGCATCCGATGTCCCTAAGATAGCTTTCCGCAGTCGGTACGGGCATTACGAGTTCTTAGTCATGTCGTTTGGGTTGATGAATGCCCCATCAACTTTTATGGACTTGATGAACCGAGTGTTTAGGACTTATTTGGAATCGTTCGTGATAGTATTCATTGATGATATATTGATATACTCCCGCAGTCAGGAGGAGCACGATCAGCATCTCAGAATGGTTCTTCAGACTCTGAAGGATAGTCAGCTTTATGCAAAGTTTTCGAAGTGTGAGTTCTGGTTGAGTTCAGTTGCTTTCCTGGGTCATGTCGTGTCAGCAGAGGGTATTCAAGTTGACTCGAAGAAGATTGAGGCAGTCAAGAACTGGCCTAGACCAGCATCAGCTGTAGAGATTCAGAGTTTCTAGGGATTAGCAGGCTATTATCGGATGTTCGTGGAGGGGTTCTCATCCATTGCAACCCCAATGACCAGGTTGACCCAGAAGGGTGCCCAGTTCAGATGGTCGGACGAGTGTGAGGTGAGCTTTCAGAGGCTTAAGACAGCTCTTACTACGGCACCGATATTGGTTTTGCCCACAGGTTCAGGGCCTTATACAGTCTATTGCGATGCTTCCCGTATTGGGCTTGGTGCAGTATTGACGCAGGATGGCAAGGTCATTGCTTATGCTTCGAGGCAGTTGAAAATTCATGAGAAGAACTATCCAGTGCATGATTTGGAGTTGGCAGCCATCGTCCACACATCGAATATTTGGAGGCACTACCTGTATGGCGTGGCGTGTGAGGTGTTCACTGATCATAAGAGTCTTCAATACTTGTTCAAGCAAAAGGATTTGAATTTGAGGCAGAGAAGATGGTTGGAGTTGTTGAAAGATTGTGATATTACCATCTTATATCACCCGGGGAAGGCCATTGTGGTGGCCGATGCTTTGAGTAGAAAGTCAGCTAGTATGGGCAATCTTGCTTTTATTCCGGTCAGTCAGAGTCCGCTTGCTTTGGATGTTCAGGCTTTGGCCAATCGATTTGTGAGGTTGGATATTTCTGAGCCTAGTCGAGTGTTGGCTTGTACGGTCGCTCGTTCTTCATTATTGGAGCGTATCCGTGATCGGCAGTTTGATGATCCCCATTTGTGTGTCCTCAGGGACATGGTGCAGCGTGGAGGTGCCAAGAAAGCGACCTTAGATGATGATGGTGTTTTGAGATTACAGGGGCGAGTTTGTGTGCCCAATGTTAATGGGATTCGAGAGTTGATTTTAGAGGAGGCCCATAGTTCCCGGTACTCTATTCATCTGGGCGCCGCGAAGATGTATCAGGATTTGCGGCAGCATTACTGGTGGCATAGAATGAAGAAGGATATTGTGGCATATGTGGCGAGGTGTTTGAATTGTCAACAGGTTAAGTATGAGCATCAAAGGCCTGGTGGTTTATTTCAGAGGATTGAGCTTCCTGAGTGGAAGTGGGAGAGGATCACTATGGAGTTTGTTACTGGACTCCTGTTGACCCGGAAGAAGTTCGATGCAGTTTGGGTCATATTTTGATAGGCTGACCAAGTCAGTGCATTTCATTCCTGTGGAAGTCTCCTATTCATCCAAGAGGTTAGCTGAGATCTATATCCGAGAGATTGTTCGCCTTCATGGTGTGCCAGTATCTATCATTTTGACCGGGGCGCGCAGTTACCTCACGTTTCTGGGGAGCAGTTCAGCGAGAGTTAGGCACCCAGGTGGAGTTGAGCACAACATTTCATCCTCAGACGGATGGGCAGTCCGGGCGGACTATTCAAATATTGGAGGATATGCTCCGAGCTTGTGTTATTGACCTTGGAGGATCAAGGGATCAATTCTTGCCTTTAGCATAGTTTGCCTACAACAACAGCTACCAGTCGAGTATCCAAATGACTCCTTATGAGGCTTTATATGGTAGGCAGTGTCGATCTCCGGTTAGATGGTTTGAGCCGGGAGAGGCTCGATTGTTGGGTACAGATTTAGTACAGGAGGCCTTGGACAAGGTCAGGGTCATTCAGGATAGGCTTCGTACAACTCAGTCTAGGCAAAAGAGTTATGCAGATCGTAAGGTTCGAGATGTGGTTTTCATGGTGGGTGAGCGAGTATTGCTCCGAGTGTTGCCTATGAAGGGCGTGATGAGATTTGAGAAGAAGGGCAAGCTTAGCCCTAGATTCATTGGTCCGTTTGAGATTCTTGATCGAGTGGGAGAGGTGGCTTATAGACTTGCATTGCCACCTAGCTTATCAGGCGTACATCCAGTTTTTCATGTGTCCATGCTTCGGAGGTATCACGGCGATCCAGCCCACGTGTTAGATTTCAGCACTGTCCAGTTGGACAAGGACTTATCTTATGAGGAGGAGCTGGTAGCCATTCTAGACCGGCAGATTCATCAGTTGAGATCCAAGAGATTCCCTTCTATTTGTGTTCAGTGGAAGGGTCAGCCTCCTGAGGCATCGACCTGGGAGTCCGAGTCCGATATGCGGAGCCGTTACCCTAATTTATTTCCCGACTCAGGTACTTCCTTCCTTTGTCCGTTCGAGGATGAACGGTTGTTTTAAAGGTGGAGAATGTGATGACCCCAAGGGTCTTCACCTATGTTATTACCCATCCCGTACTTCAGAGGCCTTGAAAACCTTATTTGTATTTGCCTCAATTTACGTGCGTAGTCCGGGCGCGTAGCTGGCAGCTTAAATATGAAATTCTGTGAAAAATGCTAATATTTGATATTAAAATGAATAAATTTGACTTCGGTCAACATTTTGGGTAAACGGACCGGGACCTGTGATTTGATGGTCCCGTAGGTTCCGTAGGAAAATATGGGACTTGGGCGTATGCCCAGAATCGAATTCCGAGGTCCCAAGCCCGAGAAATGAATTTTTGAGTAAAATTGTTTTCTGAAAATATTTAAGGAAATTGAAAATGAAATCTGATTAGAAAGTAATGGTATCGGGCCCGTATTTTGGTTCCAGCGCCCGGTACAGGTCTTATATATGGTTTAAGCACTTTTTGTAAAGTTTGGTTGAAATCGGATTTCGTTTGACGTGTTTCAGACTTAAAAATGGAAAAAAATTGATGTTTTATGAAATTTGATAAGATTCATGGATTTTGAGGCCTAATTCGATGTGTATGATGTTGTTTTGGCGATTTGATCGCACGGGCAAGTTTGTAGTAGGTTGTGTGAGTAATCTGTGAAATTTGGTATCGTTCCGAGATATATAGGTCAGTTCGGCACGCTGTTAGCGAGGTTAGAAAACATAAAATTCCTAAGTTTGGTTCTTGAGGTTTAGGGGGGTGATTTCGAGTTTTAGCGTTGTTTTGAGTGTTCTGAAGGCTCGAGCGAGTCCGTATTATTATTTGGGACTCGTTGGTATATTGGGATTAGGGCTCGGGTGGGACCAGGTGCCTTTCGGGCACCTAACGGGGCTAAAAACCAGTAAACTCAGCTGCTTGTGCACCTGGTCTGGTGTGACCGCAGGTGCGGTTGCCCAGCATCGCAGGTGCCAGATCGCAAGAGCGGTCCCAGGCATCGCAGGTGCGAGCACCAGTGGCCTGGCCAGCCTTCGCAGGTGCGAGACCGTAGGTGCGGTCTCCCCTTCGCAGTTGCGATTCCAGACCCCCCAGCCTAATTCCGCAAGCGCGAGGTTCTCTTCGCAAGCGCGAGACCGCAGGTGCGGTCCCAGCTATCGCAGGTGCGATGACTGTTCAGGCAAAAAGTTTAAATACGGGTTGTAAACCTATTCCTCTCATTTTTCATCTTCTTCCTTAGGAAAAATCCACCATTGTTGAGAGCTTTCGACCAGGCCTTGTGAGGTAAGTAAATTCCACCCATAAATTTGTTTCATGCATGTATCTTAGCCTAATTAACTACTCAAATTAGTGCAAAAATTCAAGAAAATTGGTAGTAACCTAGAACCTGTGATCACCTTAGAATTTTCTCTGAATTGGCCATGAAATCAAGTAAAAATCGTATATTTATGATCCTTAGGCCTTGGGTGAGTGTTTCCTTCGAGAGTTTTGAGAATCCGAGCGAGCAGGCCCGGGGTGGAATTTTGATAAATTTGAAAGAATGCTAGGAAATGGATAATTAGGTCATGTAATCTAATATTTGAATCACTATTGATATACTTGAGTTGATTATGCCTAGATAATACCATTCCGGAGTCGAATTCTAAAGGAAAGGCGGTGTTAGAGGGTTGATTACTATACTTTGGACCAGAGGTAAGTGTTCAGTCTAACCTTATCTTGAGGGAATAGGAGTTGAGTATAATTTTCTACCTTCTAATTGTCAAATACGATGTATAGGAATGGTGATGAGTATCTATACATTGGTGTCTAGCATGACCATGAGTCCTTTATTGTGAATATTCTGATTTTGTGGTAATTTCCATGCTTAATTGATGATTTCTATATGTTATGAAGAATATGTGAAGGGAATTGTATTCTGTAAACTCTGTTGGAGCATTGGCTCAAATTGTAACGAAAAATGAAGAAATATGAGATATTACATCCTTTGGAGCGTTGGCTCAAGCGATAGAATAAGTCATGGAAATGAAAGTGAAAGAGTTATTGAAATATACCCTTGCCGGGATTTAATTGTGCAATTGATGTTCCTTTTCCGAGATTTAATTGTTTAATTGATGTTACCCTTGCTGGAATTTACTTGTTTAATTATTGTTTCCTTGCCGGGATTCCTATATCTATTCTGTTTACTTCCTTGCCCTTGGTTGTGATTGCTGTTTGGGTGAGGAAGAGTGTTAAAGCACGAAGGGTGATGCCGTGCACTTGTCTTGGTGAGAATAAGAGTAAAGTACGAAGGGTGATGCCGTGCATTGTTTGATATTGTCTCCCTTGCTGGGATGTTGAGATTTCTGTTGTTGTTCCCTTGCCTGGATTTCTATTTCTATTCTGTTTACTTCCTTGCCCTTGTTTGTGATTGTTGTTTGGGTGAGGAAGAGTGTTAAAGCACGAAGGGTGATGCCGTGCATTGTTTGACATTGTGAGGAAAGAGTGTAAAGCACGAAGGGTGATGCCGTGCCGTACGATGTACCATTCCGTACCATATTCATTGATTATACAGTGAGGAAAGAGAGTAAAAGCACGAAGGGTGATGTCGTGCCATGATTTACATTGATTACATTATACATTGCATAGTGAGGACGAGAGTAAAAGCACGAAGGGTGATGCCGTGCAAGTTTGTGATTTCTTTTCCTTATTGATATGCTGGCTTTGTTGTTCTTTTCCTTATTGAGATTTCTTATATTAAACTGTTATCTCACCACAACATGTTCCCCTTCCTTTATTCATTGTTTTCTTCCTATGTTTCTTATCCGTTGCATATATGTATATATATTTATTTGAACTACACAGGTTTATTTGGTACTCTGGTTCTAGAATCGTCACTACTTCGCCGAGGTTAGGCTAGGCACTTACTCAGTACATGGGGTCGGTTGTACTGATGCTACACCTGCACTTCTTTATGTTGTGCAGATTACGCACCCGGACCCGGAGGACATCATTAGTGGGAGTGTCTTCCAGCTCATCATAGAGGCTTCAAGGTATACCTGCTGGCGTTCGTGGGCCTTGGCGCCTCTTCCATCCCTTTGTCTTCGATTTTGTCTTGTTTTTCCTTTAGTTTCAAAGGCAGATATGTATTTCCTTTAAGACTTGTATTTAGCACTCTTAGACAGTTCATGAGTTTATGACTCCAAGTTTTGGGAAATTTTGTGTCGTTGTATTGTTATTGTCTTTACTTAGCTTAAAGCCATATTTATTTTCGCTGTTTAATTTGCAAACTGATTTAGTTTATTCTTTTAGAATGAGGTTATTGTGCTAGTTTAGCTACACACGTTGGCTTGTCTAGCGGGTTCAACATTAGACACCATCACAGCCCGACGGTGGGATTTCGGGGCGTGACAAATATACTTTGAATTAGGGTATTATCTACCTACAAAATTTAATATCTTTGAGTTTAGTTTCCAACATATTAAACCGTTCATCGATATGACATAGGAGTAGAGAGATATTTGCAGTTTTGCGAGACTACGCAGACATCATAAGTGACAAGTAGGTAGGTCACTAAAACTTTTTGAGTAATACATTTCGTGTGTTAATATGAGTTCTTATTGTGATATAACAAATTGAAGGTCTTGGAATTTAGTTTCCAACTCTTTTAACCTTTCGTTCATACGACATCCGGATAAAAAATATAAGTGTCAGAAGATGGGCCAATGCTAAGGTGCCAAGCTAGCACCTCTTTGTCTTTTTCAAAGTTGATATATATAAGTCTTAGGTCGGCTTTCTCTTAAGTTTTCAGTATAACACGACCAGATAACACCCATAAACATATCCTTAAGCTATCTTCTAGGGTTCCAAAGGAGATTATCATCCCGGGCATGAAATCGAGTAGCGATAACATCAAAACGATCCCTACGATGTAAGTGTCATTATACCGCCTCTCTTTTTTCTTTGTAGTTAGAGTTCTGGAATGTAATTCATAGTTAAGAAACGTCTAATATCTGTATTTAAGTGTTTAAATATCAAGGGAGGCTGCTAAATGTGTTTCTTAATAATTAGAACTCATGAGACGGTGATCGGAAGCCGTGAGTTCGAGTTATTTGACTTGTAGTAGACTGTTTATGGACTGTTTCGTGTTGGCCTCTTGTGCTGATGTTTTATGGAGTTTTGGAGGATAAAAAGCTTGGGAAAACAACACATAATGCCAGAATTATGGGCTGGTTGTTCGTCGTTATTTTTGTTAAGGTTCTTTGGCACTACTTTTGTTGTCGTTTCATGTATGAAGTGATTAGGGTGTGTAGGCTATTTTGTGATATATTGTGGTGGAGATAAGGTTGGGAAATAACGCATACATGTTGCTATTGTTTTGTTCTTGGTGTTGTTGGTACATGTTATTGTAGGAGGGCCTTGTTACAGGGGAGATGTTGCCCGAATTTACGTAAATGAGCTACTAACTTATGTTACAGACTTAGCCCCTGCTCAACACTGATTTTGAATCTCCTTATGATATGATATATTGAGTTGACTTGTTTTAAGAGTTTCTTGGAAGGTATTAACAACTCAACTTGGTTAAGTTATGTTAAGGCATTTCCTTCTTTCTTTTGGCACGATCTAAAGTGAAATGAAAGTAAACGATAAGCTATTTCATAATCAATCTATTCCTAGCAACTATGGTTGTCCATGTTGTTCTATCCTTACAAATTTATTCTAAGAAAGTATGTATGGTCCTTGAGTCCTAGTAAAGTTCATATTGATGGTATGATGTCCATAATGTTAATGAAGGTACAACTACCTTATGCCACTCCAAAAGGTTTAGAGCGTGATTACATGAGTCCAACATGCATTATATATAGTATTTATTTTACTCTACCGAGCCACGCTATAGTCGGTCGGGTATGGCACCTATTGAGCAACCACTGATTAGTTGGGTTTACCGAGCTCCACGTGGCCGGGTACGATTCTACTGAGCCTTATGATGGCCGGGTATGTTTTTATCGATTCCTCTACGAGGCCGGGTATGATATGATAATGATGATGCCCACAGAGGCGGATGTTTTCAAAAGATTATATTAATATGTATCACGCATTTCATGTCACTATCTCTCAGAGGCACTCAGATGCTACAGGTTGTATCTCCTACATCTCTTTACATTACTGTTCTTAGTTATGCTATTCTGCCTTACATACTCAGTACTTTATTCGTACTGACGTCCTTTTTACTTGGGGATGCTGCGTTTCATGCCCGCAGGTCTCGATAGACAGGTTTGCAGTCCTCCTAGTAGGCGATCGGCTCAGCGGGAGGTGTTGCATCACTCCACTTGCTCCGGAGTTGCCTATTTGGTCAGTATGGTTGGGATATGCATTGACTGGTATGGCGGGGGCGTGTCCTGACCTTTATGTTGTTTATGTACTCTTAGAGGCTTGTATACAAATGTCAGGTATATGGATACTTGTATGGCCTTGTCGGCCTATGTTTTGAGTTTAAAAATGATCATGTCAGCCTTATATGCACGTTCGTCACATGTATAAGTTTCTATATCATGTTAGATCATCTTATGTCTAGCATTCCCTTATGTTTTATTCTGGTTATCTCATGACGGCCCTTTTGGCCCATTTACCCATCATAGTACGATAAGAAATATATGTTACGTTGGTACTCAGTGGAGTAAGGTACCGGGTGCCCATCGCAGCCCATAGGTTGGGTGGTGACAGAAGTGGTATCAGAGCAGTTCTGTCATAGGGTATCTACAAGACAAGTCTAGTAGAGTCTTTTTTATGCGTGTGTTGTGCACTGTACTTATAAACAGGAGGATACATGGCAGTTAGGACTGTCACTCTTTCTTTTTTACTCTAGATCGTGTGGTAGAGCTCAGTCGTAAGAACTCAATTTCTTAAATTCTATCTTATTCATAATATGACGATGCCTACATCTTGAAAGACGATTGGCCAGAGATTGCGATGTGTCTTTGGAAGAGTTGAGTAAGAGGAACTCAATTTTGCATCATGCTTATGATGAGTAAATGTGAGGTCTTAAGCAGATCATGTGTGTACTAAGATGTGTAAGTTTCTTGATATGGAGCTCTAAGGAAAGAATATCTATCCACCCATATGGTAAAAAGAAATAAGAGAATCGGAAGGTAGATACAAGTTTCAGCAAGTAAAAGAAGCAAGATGAAGAAGGGTACGAGGTACCTAGTTAATAAAGATTATCAGTATTTACAATTGAGGCAAAGAAATATAAGTATGCTAAGTTACCTTCAACAATAATAGAGGTATGTAAAATTGTCCACACCCATCTCAGTTATGCATATAGGAGCTAACATATATAGTTTAAGAGCAGGATGGGAGATCAGGATCACACTGGGTTAGAGTAACTCAAAATTATGGATGGATTGTTATCATTATCTAACACTTTTGAAGGGTAGTGCAGAACATGGTAATAGTTCTCATTGGGAGATAGCCAGATGGTGCACTCTAGAATAATACAGTCGGATATGAACACTAGAATGTTTAGAAATTTCAGAAGATAGGCAGTGGAATCCTAGAAGGGTTAAATATTTACCTTAGTATGACTCCTTCCCCTAGTAAAAAAGAGAGAGAGAGAGAGAATGTTAGGCATCCCAAAGAACAAGTGAGATAAAGCAGGGGAGCTAAAAGTTAAGGAACGTTTTGTTGAAGTCTTCATAATAAGGTGACAGACAGAAATATTAGCAGGATAATATGAAGAGAGTTAAGGAAACATTACAAGTAAGATGTAATAAATGGGTGATAATGGTAAATCAAAATATGACAGGATGACAGAGTCTATAGTCAACTGAAAGAAAAGACAAGAGGGGACATGCCTTGAGACAATAAAAGTATAAGCCTAAAGTCATATCATCATTTCGAGAAATCAATTGCTGAGTCCATCGTGATTACCAGAAGGAAAAGTTATACCCCCGAGTAATATAAATTAGTATGGGATAGTAAAAAAAATATATAACATGAATTAGGGATCGAAAGAATTGGTAATAGTCAGCATCGTTTCAGAGATCATGTTTTGACAATATTATAATGAACAATAGAAGAATAACCTTTAAAGGTTATTCAAGAAGACGCTCCCTAAAGCAAGCACTATGAGCAGAGTTAAGCTTAAGGGACTAAATGTTCCGTTTAAACCAGATGTCACCCTTGTGTAGAAGGGATACTGCAAGACGAGTAATATGTCAGTGAAGATGTTAAAAAAAATGCCAAAGATAAAGAGGTAACTATCGAATGGTAAAGGAAGAATGCGATAAAAAGGTGAAAGGAATGAGATTGCATTTATTCAGACCCTACAAATATAATATGACTCCAGAACATTATGCAATCATGACACTGGGGATAATCAGTAAGGATTTCGCAGTTGATGATATTGTTAAATAAGTGGGAATGAACACTTGATACATAAGGATCCCGTACGAGAGGTAAGTTAAGACAAATGGCATAACCTAAGAGGCATTACATAAAATCCAAATATGAGAGTGGACCAACGGGTAGTCTGTAGTTGATTCAAGAAGAGCCTAGTTATGGCTAGACAGGAGGATACATACAAATCAGTAGATCATGCAAGATAAACGTAGTGAAACCTAGCATAGAAAATTCATTATCTCAGATACGACATCGTAATCCTAGAGAAATATTCAGATAGGAGTTGGGGTAGTAGAAGGTACCAAATAAGTGTTACAGAAATAAAAGGGAGTGCCACTAGGGAGACAACTAAAATTTCAATTTAGAAGCAACCCTATGAGCACAAGGGCATGAAGGTAAGTAACTAAGGATAATAATAGGCGAGTAAGAACATCAGAAATACCGTGGGGTATACAATGTAATAAGTAGCTTTACAAGAGTCAGAAGGTCTTCACTAAGCACTGCAACGAAAGACCAGCTGAGGAAATAAGGAAGAAGGCTTCAACATAAGCATAACGACCTAAAGATGAAATGGTCTTGTAACATCAGTCTCACTATAATATTGTATGCACTCCATAATAAAGTGAGACCTATCGTAGCTAATGAACGGGAAGAAGAAAAAAAATCAAGAGTTGATAATTGATATCACATGAGATACAGGGAACTCCAATATTCGTGGGCACTAGGATAAGCTAAGTATCCATGTAGCAAGTGACAGAACAACCAGGAAAAGTCATTGCTTACATTTAAAGACAACTGAGAAGGAATGAAAGGAAATCTATGGTGCTAGCATGTTAAAAGGAATGTTGCAAGTAGTATAAATAGATATGCGTAGGTCACAAGATAAAGTATGGTAGAGAAAAAAGGTTTTAGCTAGACAGGAGTAAGGATAAGAAAAGGTGAGTGAGAAGGTGACGAGAATATGTAAGTCCTCAGGATTAAACTCGTCACAACAACAGAGCTGATGGTTTCCATAAAGTTATAAAAAAATCAGTATAGAATGAGTGAACTCAAATGAATTTAAAACTAGGAGCATTTAGAAAAGATGGAATGCTACCCTGGTAGTAAAGTAAGGGTGTAACTGTGATAAATGATAAGAGGATGATGCTTAGGCCTTTGATTGGGTAATGATTTTGAGAACAAGGATTTCATGAACTACACAGGATTAGAATACCCCCATAGGATGAATCACATTGGGATGCTATGAAATACAGTTATTGGAGTATAATATCGTCCTTGAGTGGATCAGGAAAATCACTTCAGATATTCCCCGATGAGACGTGAGCCCTAGTGATGATATATTACATAAGAGGTTCCAAGTTATCAGTGGTAGATTATAGATCAACTTTAAGGTGAATCAACAATAGATGGATGAAAGTTCCAAAGTATGAAATGAGATTAGGCTGTCATTATTAAGTTGAGCAGTAATAATGAAGCTTTAAATGGCTTAGATTTATACATATTAGGATAAGCAGGGAGAGTGTATCCTGGAGTTAGGTGGTAGGCCTCGATAATAAAAACCGAAGTAAGAGTTATAGTACAGTATGACCTACCTAGTTATGGTAAATCCATAAACATATATAACTGATTCCATGAAACAAAAGATAGAAATCGTCATAAGTTCGACAAAGTACTGAGCAAAGAACTTTAGTACACCTATAGGTGTCCATAGCGACAACTTGTCATAGTACTATATATGTTCACAATTGAAGCCTAGAGATTGGTTAGAAGCTAATGGAAAGGTATATAAGAGTTTCATTGGCGCACATTCAAGGTTAGAATCGTACAAGCTTCATGAAATAAGGTAGAAACAGTTACGAGATTGGAAGAATTTCGACCACAAGTCGTGGAGTAAGAAAGAGGCCCAAAGGGGGGATTTCCCTAGCCTTTGAATTTATTCACTGAAAATTCCCTGGATGGAAAAGACAATATTAAAGTATTAGTAAGAGTTATTTCTTAAGATATGGACAAGTGCATTAGTCAACATTCGAGGACGAATGTTCCAAAGGGGGGAATGATGTTACACCCCATGTTTTCATACGTGAGAGTACGCCGTAAGTCAATTGATGTAAGATAAGAAATAAGATTATATTTGGAAGAATATAAAGTAAGTTAATCATGTTACCTTGTAGGTTACAAATATTTAGGATCATGAATAACGAGTACTGAGAGGGTTGGAAAGCTTAGAAGCTAAACCAATTGAAGAAAACAGGTTTCGTCGAAAGTAGACGAGTTTGGAATGTTATAACATGTACTTTAGGGTGAAAGTATGGTTCATTACATGATAAATAGATTATGCTATGAATTATGTTTGTCATATGATAGTTGTGTGCTACGCGTTGAAGTCAAGCAAGTTGTGGAACAAAAGTTGGCAACGGTCTTCACATGTTACATTCATTAATTTGTTGAAACTTAGGTCAAATGTATCTGAGCTATTCTCCAAATATAATTGGAATTAGGGTATGATCTACCTACCAAATTGAATATCTATGATTCTAGTTTCCAGCACATTAAACCGTTCATCAAAATGACATAGGAGTAGAGAGATATTTGCAGTTTCGCGAGACTATGCAGACATCATAAGTGACAAGTATGTGGGTCACTAATGCTTTTTGAGAAATACATTTCGTGTATTATATGAGGCCTTATTGGAAAATATTATATACCAAATTGAAGATCTTGGAATTTAGTTTTCAATGCTTTTAATCGTACATTTATATGACATCCGTATAAAAAGATATAAGCATCGGAAGATGGGCCAATGCTAGGGTACCAAGCTAGCACCTCTTTGGCTTTTCCAAAGTTGATATATAAGTCTTAGGTCAGATTTCTCTTCCTTTTTCAGTATAACACGACCAGAGAACACCCATAAACATATCCTTAAGATATATTATAGGGTTTCAAAGAAGGTTATCATCCCGGGCATGAAATCGAGAAGCGATAACATCAAAACTACCCCTACGACGTAAGTGTCATTATACCGCCTCTCTTTTTTCTTTGTAGTTAGAGTTCTGGAATGTACTTCATAGTTAAGAAACATCTAATATCTGTATTTAAGTGTTCAAATATCAAGTAAGGTTGATGTGTTTCCTAATAGTTAGAACTCATGGGACCGTGATCGGAAGCCGTGAGTTCGAGTTATTTTACTTGTAGTAGACTGTTTGTGGACTGTTTCGTGTTGGCCTCTTGTGCTGATGTTTTATGGAGTTTTGGAGGATAAAAAGTGTGGGAAAACAACACATAATGACGGAATGGTGGGCTGGTTGTTCGTCGTTATTTTTGTTAAGGTTGTTTGACACTACTTTTGTTGTCATTTCATGTATGAAGTGATTAGGGTGTGTAGGTTGTTTTGTGATATATTGTGGTGGAGATAAGGTTGGGAAATAACGCATACATGTTGCTATTGTTTTGTTCTTGGTGTTGTTGGTATATGTTATTGGAGGAGGTCCTTGTTATAGGGAGATGCTGCCCGAATTTACATTAATAAGCTACTAGCTTAAGTTACAGACTTAGCCCTTGCTCAACACTGATTTTGAATCTCCTTATGATATGATATATTGAGTTGACTTGTTTGAAGAGTTTATTGGAAGTTATTAAGGATTCAACTTGGTTAAGGTATGTTAAGGCACCTCCTTATTTCTTTTGTCATGATCTAAAGTGAAATGAACGTAAACGATAAGCTATTTCATAATGAATCTACTCCTAGAAACTATGGTTGTCCATGTTGTTCTATCCTTACAAAGTTATTCTAAGAAAGTATGTATGATACTTGAGTCCTAGTGAAGTTAATATTGAAGGTATGATGTCCATAATGTTAATTGAAGCTACAACTACCTTACGTCACTCCAAGGAGTTCGTTCGAAGATGTGATAAATGCCAAAGATTTGCACCGATGATCCATCAACCCGGTAAACAACTACACTCGGTCCTATCCCGCGGTCTTTCATGAAATGGGGGATGGACATCATCGGTACCCTGCCAACGTTGCCGGGTAAAGCTCGATTTATCTTATTTATGACTGACTACTTTCCATAATGGTTAGAAGCGCAAGCCTTCGAAAAGATAAGAGAATAAAAAGTCATCAACTTCATATGGGATCACATCATATGTCGATTCGGGATTCCCTCTGAGATAACATGCGATAATCGGAAGCAGTCATCGGCAACAAAGTAACAAAATTCCTCAAAGACCATAAAATCAAAAGGATTCTATCAACGCCTTATCCCCCAAGTGCAAATGATCAAGACGTGTCCACAAACAAAACCATCATCCAAAACTTGAAAAAGAGGTTAGGTGATGCAAAGAAGAAATGGAGAGAAGTGTTTCCCGAGGTACTATGGGCATATCGAACAACATCGAAGTCGAGCACAGGGGAGATCCTGTTTTCTTTAGTATATGGGTTCGAGGCATTAATCCCAGTCGAGGTCGGGGAACCGAGCATGAGATTTCAACATACCACTGAGGACTCAAACAATGAGGCCATGAACACCTCCCTTGAGCTATTAGATAAAAAGCGTGAGGAAGCATTAGTTCGAATGGCCGCTCAAAAACAAAGGATTGAAAGGTACTACTACAGAATAACGAACCTCCGTTACTTCGGAGTTGGGGACTTGGGTCTAAGTAAATTCAGCCGCAATAATCGAAACCTAAATGAAGGGAAACTAAGCCCTAATTGGGAGGGACCGTACCGCGTCCTCGGAGTCGTAGGAAAAGGATCCTACAAACTTAGCACAATGGAAGGCGAGCAACTACCAAGCAATTGGAATATATCATTGCTCAAACGTTATTATTGCTGATGTATGACCTTTTCCCAAGAACCAAACTCAAGATATAGTTGTTAAGGCGAAGATCACCTGTTTTTGAAGTTTCTCGGCCTCTTCAAAAATGAACGAGAAGGTCTGGTCCTTCCTCAATCCCAGCAAAGCACTCTCCAAATATGTTTTTCTCTCCGTGGGATGCCTCCAAGTCGGGAGCCTTCATATCTTTGGCACCCCATATTTGTGTTGGAGAAAACGACGGTCCTGGAGGACAGTCATCCATTTCAATTACCCCGAGTGGCTCGATCGGGGCCTTCTCTCACCTTCGAGGAGCCTCAGGGTTGAGTTATTCGGACTCATCTACCAAGTGATTTTCAGTACAAGGTACATTCTCGTCATCAGTCGGTTCAAGGACTTCGCTGAGCTCCCTTAAGAGATCCCCTCAACTCGAGATTGAACCACCTCGACAGCCTTCGGTGCAGTAACCTTTGAAGCATCGGTACCGCTTCCTCTTCGAGTTACTAACAGGAGGGAATCTCCTTCACCCTCAGTCTCATCTCCCTCTTCGTCATCAACATGAAGACTTGCACTAACTTCGGGGAACAAGGACACCGTGTCAGCTCTAGGTTTTCGAAGTCTGGACTTTTTTTGCTTCGGGGACTCCGCCAGCGTCTCTTTATTTATCTTCTTATCCTTGGCATGTTTTTGGGTCTCTACCTCACCAGGTGGGGGCGGCCTCATTAAAACAACATTTCCGAGGCCTACATAAGCGCAAAAATTAAGTGTTCTATCAAGAAATATTTTACTAAGAGACTCAAATATGTCAATGATAAAAGCTCACCATGGTTTTTGGCCTCCATCGGCCTTTGGCTACATCGCGCTAGACGCGCTCGATATATGTGGAGGTGGAGGCTAGTTGCCAAACCCAGCCCGGGAGGTCCTTAACTGCACCAGGGTACCATTCGACGGTTGCATCATCAGAAAGTAGTTAGTCCGAATGAAAGAGAAAACATTTGATTAATGAAACGTACTCGACGAATCTATACTTACGCTTCATATTCCATTCCTCGGGGAATGGTATCTTTTCAGCAGGAATCAGGTTGGAGGTCCTGACTCAAACGAAGAGACTCATCCACCCTCGATCTTTAACTTCATCAATTCTAGCGAAGAAAGACTTCGAAGATCGACGTTGTAATTTTATCAAGCCACCTCGATAGAGACGAGGGATGTATAGTATAATCAGATGGTTGAGGGTAAAAGGCATACCCTCGACCTGACTTGAAAAATACGTAATCAGGTAAATAATTCGCCAGAAGGAAGGATAGATTTGGCCGAGCGTCACCCAATATTGTCGACAAAAATTGAGGATCTTTGGATCTAGCGGGGACAAAGAAGGTTTTACGGGACCTAAGGTAAATGGGTATGTGTATACACGTAGGAAACCTGCTTTGTAAGTAGTTATGTCCTCTTCAGGTGAAGGGATCTCCACTTGTACTGCGTCCCCCCAATGGCAATCCGCCTTCACTTGTTCAGGTTTGGTTATTAGGCTGATATATCGACACATGGGTTCACATCATCCCGCAACCGAGGAAGGTTTTTCGACCTTGGAATCAGAAAATGTTTCTAAGGCCCGGGGGGTACACTCCTCAATGCGAGGAGGTACTACCATTTTTCTCTTAGACGAGCGTGATGACGAAGGGGATTTCTCTTTTGGGGGAATTGTCTTAGAAGTTTTTTTCATTTTGTTGAGAAATTTCAGAAGAAGAAGAAGAAACTGGTTTAGAGATGAACACAAGGAAGGGGTAAGTGTAGAGAAAAGTTGATGAAGATTTGAAGATGTTGTAGAAATTAAAAGTATGAAGAGTGAAATATTGGAGTATTTATAGGGGCCATCTAAGCGTGTTGGAGAAGCTAAAAGGATGGCCAATGGCTGGTATCGATTTATGATTTTTTGAGAACTGTGCAGACATGACCTCTGCATGACCTTTCCGTCACACCAGTCGCTAACCTCACGTGAATAACATCATGATTGGGATATCGAAGGGTCAAGAATTCAAATTGTTTCTTATCATTTCATTCTAAGAAATGCGGGGACTATCTGTATACTGCTGAAAATGGAGGAGTCTGATTTCGAAGTCTCTGTTATGCCGAGCCCGAGCTCGGAAGGCTCGAAGTAAGGTTTGAGCCCAATATTAGAATGCATACCTCGAGAGAGCACATCAAAGGCCCGACATGACCTACCTCGAGGCAGTGCAAAATCGATGACATTCAAGAAAAAATGGGCATTTCTCAAGGGCATACAAGTCAAGGCGCAAATCTCAGGATTGGTTTGTAGAAATCCGTACAAGGCGGTTATACAACTGTACCAATAGTATTTTTTACTGTAAATAGAAATGTATTTTCCCCTCCTATATAAAGGGGACTCCAACCATTTGTAAAGAAGATTATTTCACTGCTATAGAACATTCTACTCTGCTTTTCTCGTTTACTGTGCTCAAGGATATTTTTCAACTTTATTGTTCTTCATTTATTGTTCATACTTTATTGCTACTAACTGACCTCGAGATCCCGAGCCTATCAAGATCGAGGCCCCTGTTCCTTTGACAACACTGGTTTGGTTATCATATTCTTCTTATTTACACCTAATATTTCTTGCTTATTTACTAGATACACGCGTGAAAATGTGGGCCTTATATGAATGGTTTCTCTTTAGCCAAGAAGATTTTAAGAGTCGGATATTTTTTGATGATGAAGGAAAGTGATAGTATCCGTTCCGTGCAGAAGCGTCACTAGTGCCAGATTAACGGGGATTTCATCCAGGTTCCACCTAATGAGCTTAATGCAATGGGTTCTCCTTGGCTATTTGCTACTTGGGGCATGGACATTATCAGGCCAATAAAACTCATTGCATTAAATGGACACTGTTTCATCCATGCATCCATCGACTACATCACTAAATAGGTCGAAGCGTATACATACAAGGCCGTCATGAAGAAGGTGGTGGAAGATTTCATTTGTAACAACATAGTCTGCAGATTCAGGATCCCGGAGTAAATCATAAGTGACAATGCAACCGATCTCAATAGATACATCATGAGGGAGATTTTCAAGAAGTTCAGAATCGTCCACCACAACTTCTCAGCTTACAGGAGGAAAATGAATAGAGCGGTTGGAGTAGCTAAAAAAAGTAACAAAAGGATCTTACGGAAGATTGTGGACAATCACATGCAATGGAATGAGAAGCTATCCTTCGCCTTTTTGGGTTACCACACCACTATGAGAACGTCCACTATAGCAATGCCATACATAATGGTATATTGCAAAAACGTTGTGATACCTGCAGAGGTCGAGATAACATCTTTAAGAATTATTTAGGAAGCCAAAGTAGATGACGCAGAATGGATATGTGTCAGGCAGGAACAACTCATGATCATCGATGAAAATAGAATGGACGCAATATGCCATGGTCAGCTGTATAAATATAGGATGGCCAATGTATTCAACAGAAAGGTGAGACCTTGGCAATTCACACTAAGACCCTGGATTTGAAGAAGATATTCCCTCATCATGAAGAAGCCAAAGGAATGTTCGCACCGAACTGGCAAGGTCCTTATGTGGTCCATCAAATATGGTTGGGAGGAGCATTGATTCTAGCATAAATAGACGACAAAATTAGCACAAAGACCATCAACTCAGATGCAATATACTAATTTGAAGATAGTAGAATTTGGGTTAGGCTGTAACATAACTACGCATGACCTTACTTCCCACGGTGGGATATGTAGGAAACCCACGTAGGGTCCGGTCTCCCTCTCCTTTTATAATAGAAAGTCCACAGACCATTTTTGTATGTATTCAGAACTATGCCACGATTTGATTTCCTTTGGAGGGAATCTGTAGGCAATCCACCTCAGATTCTGTCATATATTATAGTTGAACTACGTTTTGGCCTGATTCCATTTGGATACGTAGGCATTCTGAGTCAGACTCAACCACTTCATTTAAATTTCTTATCATTTTGTACCTATTGTAATCTAACTATGTTTTGACCTAATTCCATTTGGATATGTAGGCTGCCTGATTCAGGCACGATCATCATCATTATTACATCAAGTCATTTTGTCATCCTTAAACTACGTTCAGACCTGATTCCACTTGGATACGTAGGAAACCAAAAAAGGTTTGATCAATACCCTAGGAAAGCCTTTATAATGCATTTATTAGATTAGGACACGATCACGACAGCAAGAAGCTACCTCATCAGGGGCATCCCCATGAACCATTACCAACAGGAAAAAACCATCCAGAGATGATATTCGCGTCAAAAGGGAACTTCTAAATAGGTCATAATCCAGAACAACTACATTTTCCCATAAAAGGAACATTTTTCAAAATGTTTTTAGAAAATTCTACCTTTCCACCTACGAAACTTCGTGGTATTTCTCGCCAGGTATGAGGCAAGGCCAGGCCTGCGATCAACACAAACCAACACCACCCCTTACTAAGAATTTTCTTCGAGCACAGGACCGACATGAATCGAAGAATGCTGGGGCAAATTAGGAGCAATGACGACCCGCTACCATCTCATGAGCCCCTATCTCTCCTTAATTATTTAATTCATTTTCTAATATGGTTAAAGACTAACTTCAAATTCTTTGCAAGTATTCCGGAACCAAGTTTCCGATGCATTCAGAGAACCTTGTGTATAGTAAACCTTCTGCTTAGCCAATCACAACACCTTGTACGTATCAAGCTGCCATCCCCGCCAATCGAAGCGCCTTGTACATATCGAATTGTTGGGTTCGCCAAGAAGGGCCCTGTATATAACAAACTATTCGCTTTGCCAGCAGGAACATTTCAAAAAGCTTGCACTCTCGCTCTTCCATATCAGAGATTTCAAGTAGATAGTTGAAAATTTCTTCGTCGACTTTGCCAATTGAATAATGGACCATCCAGTTCCACCATAGGTTCCGCCGATCATCATCCGTAATTTAGTTTCACAGTCAACAGTATATATTGAGCATACTCCTTTATTTCTTTGCCTTATCTTGAATGTTTTGACGTTATATTTATGAAGCTTACAAGCATTTTATATTTTTCAAGTCATCTACTCCCATCACGTGGAGGTACTCCCATCGTGCAGAGGTTTTTACGTTCAAAGTCAACTACTCTCATCTTGTGGAGATACTCCCGTCGTGTGGAGATATTTCACATTTCAAGTCCAATGCTCCCATCGCGTGGACAAACTACTGCAGAACAGTACACAACCCGACTAACAATCAATTCATACTCAAAGACCTATCCCCGACATCCCAAATAATGCTCCAAAGCTCGGAGACTTCAGATTGATCCAAATAATGAATAGTCGGCCTTATACAAAAGGAATTGATAGTGTCACGACCTAATATCCCTTCCATTAGGTATCGTGATGGAACCTAGTATTACGGACTAGGTAAGCCTAACATCTTTTGAATAATAACAATAATAAAGTAACATCTAATAATTTCTGAAATGATATTCTCTATAAAATTTACATTTTTTCCAAAAACCGGAAGTACAAGTCATAAGCTCTACTAAGTTTACTACAACTTCTAAATACTACTGTTTAGAAATAAGTAAAAATAGTGTGAATACCAAATAGGAAGGTGACTTCGAAGCATGCGAACGCACCAACAGGTTTACCTTGAGTCTCCACAGCAACAAACCGCGCCGCTAGCTATGACCAATGAACTTCGAAGTACCTGGATCTAATGTGTAGAAATGTATTATGAGTACACCACAGCGGTACCCAGCAAGTATCAAGACTAACCTCAATGGAGTAGTGACGGGGAACAGTCAAGACACCTAGTAGACTAAATAACCTGAACAAAAATGAGTATAGGAACAACTGAGTATGATATCTACATGAAGACTACACAATATGGCTAACAATATAATAATTTCAATAAGAAAGAAAGAAAATAAGTATCACAGAAGGATGAACAAAAACATAACCTAAATACGAAATCACAGATACAGAAAGGACAAGCTATAACTCAACAATAATGACCATTTTCACATCAGGTTTTAGTCAATAAACTCCATGAGGTACCGAACCTTGGGCTAATAAAAACTCACGGGTCTCAATACCTGAACCCTACCATTTGGCATCATGTGCCCTCATTACACCTCATAACCGCACTGAAAACTCATGTGCCAAATAGTACCATTCTCACATAGAAGGCAACAAAGCAAGGGTATGCATCTATACTCAACAATAACAAGGAAGCCCCATAATCTGATAAGAGTACTTAACTACGTGTATGCTTGTGAAAGTGTCCTAACATAGTTCAAACTAGTTAGTATGCATAAGAGAAAGGAAAGGACAACACGTATAATGTTTTCTCAAAACTTTCACAAGATAAGGCTCACAAAGGTAAGCATACTACTATAAAAATATAAACAACAAGAATGCCCCCAGGCCATCACAAAACGATCCTTGACACAACCCACCTTGTCTCGTAACACGTGCATAACAATGTTCCCACCTTGTCTCGCTAAATCAAAATCCCACTAAATATATATCCCGCCTTGTCATGCCGCATGTGCAAATATCAATAGTAACAACAACACGGTAGAAACCTTGTGCAACCCCATATCAACACACAGCAAAAACCTTATGCATCACATTAACAACAATCGCACGACAGAAACCTCGTGCATCACCACAACAAGTACAACAACAATGACAATAATACAAAGTACAATAAGTAAATGAACTCAAGAACCTTCAATCACAAGAAACAGTAGAACTAGTTCACAAGACAAACTGGTACTCTAAAATGAACTTCTCGGGTGAAATGACATCCGGACGGCTCAAATCTAACCAAAATAACATCAAAACACAAATAAAACATATAAGAAACTATTCCGGATCATAAAGCCTCAGTCTTTATCAAAATCTGAAATCGATCCCCGAGCCCGCACCTTGCAACCCGATAAGTTTCGCAAAACCCGAAAACCCATCCCGATACGAGTTCAACCATACTGAAATTATTAAATTCCGATACCAATTCGTCCCTCAAATCATGATTATTCATTTTGAAAACTTTCTTCAAAAACCACCATTTTCCTCAACTCAAAACACAAATTAAAGGATAAAAATGAAGAAAAAATCATGGAATATAATAAATACTAGGTGAAGAACACTTACCCAATCAATTTGCTTGAAAATCCTAAAAAGAAGCTCCCAAAACTGAATTTTAAAACTCAAAATATGACGAAAATGGCCAAACCCTCGACTTATATGATTCTGCCCACCACTTCCGAATCTGCAGACAAATAATCACATCTGTGCAACCGCATTTGCGAGAAATGCTTGCATCTGCGAACCTAACTTACCATGCCCAGGTCTGTATCTGCAGATGCCATAGCCGCGCTTTCGGCGCCGCATAGGCGATGACATGAGCACATAAGCAGACTCCTTCACATATGTAATTAAGAACCGCATAAGCGGTCTTCGCACCTACGTGCCAGCATCCATATAAGCGTCCTAGCTCCCAGACCTCAAAGATCGCAGAAGCGGAGCTGCAACTGCGCTCTAAAGAGTCGCAGATGTGAGACACTAGAACCAGTCCTGACCAAGACGATAAAAACATCTGAACTCATCCGAAACAGGCTCGGGACCCCCGTCAAAGCATACCAACAAGTTCAATAACCTAAATCGGACCCGCTCGAGGCCTCAAATCACACCAAACAACGACGAAGCTATAAATTACACCATGAATCGAGCTTATGAACTTTCTAATTTTCCAACGTCTAAAATTCGCGTTGAGACCTACCAAACCAACCCTGAATAACGTCAAATTTTTTTGACAAGTCCCAAATGACATAACGGATCTGTTCCAACTACCGGAATCGCATTCCGACTCTAATATCACCAAAGTTAACTGTTGGTCAAACCTTTCCACTTTACAAACTTCAACTTTTCCAACTCTTGCTGAAATGCTTCAAATCATCCTACAGACTTCCAAATCCAAATCCGGACGCACACACGCTTAAGTCCAAAATTACCACACGTAGTTGTTCAAGACCTTATTCCGCCGAATGGAGCTTAAATTCTCAAAATGACCAACTGGTCGTTACATCCTCCTCTTCTTAAATCAAATGTTCGTTCTCGAACGTGCCAAGAATCGCCTTGAAGTCTTGAAATCACTGAATGCACACCTTCAACATACACCCGCGGGTGATCCCACGTCACTCCAATCCTCATAAGTCTGACGACACCATCTCAACTATAATCTAGACTTTCTACCAGCACCGATAAGCCTCAGAGTAAAAATTCTCACCTTCTATTCATTTCCAAAAGACCCGATTCTAATTCCATACCCAGTATCAGTCTCAACCAGCTGAAACAACTCATGCCTACCCTCACAAGGTATGACCACTCAACATGACACATAACACATAGGTCCAAAATTACTTTGTTTGTTCACAATAGCTGCCCGTAACCAAAACCAGCACCTGCAATTAGCCTCATATCCTATAGGAACCCGTTTCAAATCTCCATAGCACTGGCGATGATGCAATAACCACGAAGACCTCATAACTATACACCCGAATCAACGTCACAACTAAAGCCACCAGGCACATACCCCGCAAGCTAAAACTCAGGAAGTACATAATGAAAATGATTGAATATGTAAAGAGAAACACATAAGAGTACCATACTACGAATGAATATAAATAGGAAAATCAAAGTATATGAACAATCATAAGGATCTCATCCTAGTATAACTCTCCATCGTGACATACAGCCTGACTCAAACATATCAAATCACATGAAATTGCGAGGGTCTCATGCTCAACTCTAAATCATATGTTGAGTATACATGATACCAATTAATCTTCGACTAACTCAGTTATGCCAATAAAATCACTACACTTACTGAACCCTCACCATGCTAGAGTATCAAATAACGAATCGTAACCAAGAATACACAGGAGTCACATCAAAACCTACCACAATGAATGACATAGACTCACTTCTAGTCACAACTCTCAATGATGAACCAAAACAGATGATAGACACAGGTTACCACTCATAGAATCTCCCAACAAGGGCGAACACATAAATTGAGTGCAAATCATGAAACTCACCTATATATGAAGCAACAAATAATGGAACTCATCCCGATAAGTATAATTGAAACAAAATACGAATGATGCCCCTCTGTAAGGAATCAAAAGCATACCTGCATGACTTCATCTGGCGCAACGGCCTCCAGCCTACTATAGAAAACACATCAACATGTCGGGCCTCCCCTTCTTGGGTGTTTTCTACTCGCCTGAATACCCTGTTGTGACACATCTGTCCCGAGTCTAGACAAATCTCACCATGTGGCTGGTATCTCCAAAATCAAAGAAACCTCTTTGCTGATGGGGCTGTGGAAACTGTGCAGTGCGGGTATCTTGAGACCCATCATCACCTGAAATTCTGTGCGAAGCCTGAAGTTCAAACTGAACTGGTTGACCCACAAAACCTCTACCATGTCGTACCCAACCTCCAATATAAGGACCAGTAGATCTCTCCGGACTACAAGGCCTCCTCGCCTCCCTGTCCTCTCTCTTCTGACCTCACATGTCCTCTCTCTCATGGCCCCGCCTATCCTCTCTCTCCTGATCCCACATGCACTCTACTCGGCAAACGATCCCTACCACCTATTGAAATGAAACATCCGAATCTAACTTCTGAGCCATGTTGAACCGGATATCATGCTTAATCCCCTTAGTGAAGCTAGGGACACCCTCTCTGACTATGGCGACCAAAACAGGTGAATGCCTGGCGAAATCACTGAATCTAATGACATACTCTGATACTCACATAGTGCCCTGGCGTAGCTGCTCAAACTCCGCGTGCCATGCATTCTGAAGGGACTGAGGTACAAATTATCTCAAGAACATATCTAAAAATGGAACCCATGAAAGTGATGTCGCCTCGGCCGAGCTACCCAAAAGAAACCATGCTCGTCTCCACAATACCCGTAGTACAAAGAATGCGGTGACACTCCTCCAGGAAACCCTAGGCATCATCTGTCACCAGTCCACTGAAGGTATGAGGGTGGTCCTTGTTGTACATCTCAAGTCTAAGATGTTCTTCCTCAAATGTTGTGGCCCTAACCAAGTGCTGAACTAAGACCACAGGCTGTGTTGCCATGGCACCTAGAACCTGACCAACATGAACTCGCTGCTCTGGAGTGTGGGCGGCAGGAGTCAGAGCTCCTCCTCCGGTCTGTGAAGTAGTTGGTGCAACCAGAATCAATCCCGCCTGAGTCAATGTACCAACCATACTCAAGAAATGTGATAAGTTGTCCTAAAGTCTGGAGGTAATAACATGCGCCTTCGATACCTGCCTCCCAACTGGAACTACTGGCGGCTCCTCAACTACTGCTCTAGTAGGTTCCTTAGCTGCGGTACGTGCTCCTCATCGCCCTCTGCCTCTACCCCTAGCGACATCTGCTCAGGGGGTAACATCATCAGGAATTACAAGTCATGTGCTCACTAAAAGTTCAAACACCATCAGGAATGAAGGAAGTGAAACTGTCCTAATAGTTTCATAGCCTCTCGAAGATAATTATAGACGTCTCTGTACCGATACACAAGACTCCACTGAACTCGCTTATGACTCGTAGATCCTATGAACCTAGAGCTCTGATACCAACTTGTCACAATCCAATTTTCCCTCCGTTGGGTATTGTGATGGCAGCTAGTCTTAAGGACTAGGTAAGCCTAACATCTTCTGAATAATACAACAATAAAGTAACATCTAGTAATTTTGAAATGAAATTATCTATACAATTTACATTTTCCCCAAAACTTGTAATACAAGTCATAATCTCTACATAGTTTACTACAACTTCTAAATACGACTGTTTAGAAATAAGAAAAAACAATGTGAATACGAAATATGAAGGTGACCCCGAAGCCTGCGAACAAAACAACAGGTTTACCTTGAGTCTCCACAATAACAAACCGCGCCACTAGCTATGACCAACAAACTTTGAAGTACCTGCATCTGCACAAAAATGTGCAGAAATGTAGTATGAGTACACCACAACGGTATCCAGAAAGTATCAAGACTAAACTCAGTGGAGTTGTGATGAAGAATGGTCAAGACACCCGCTGGACTAAATAACCTGAACAAAAATGAGTATAGGAATAACAGAGTATGATATCTACATGAAGACTATGCAATATGGCTAACAATATAGTAATTGCAATAAGAAAGGAAGACAACAAGTATCAGTGGAATGCCAAAATATTAACACAGAAGGATGAACGGAAACACAATCTAAATCCAAAATCATAGATACATAAAGGACAAGTAATAACTCAACAACAACGACCATTTTCAAATCATGTTTTAGTCAATAAACTCCACGGGGTACCAAACCTCGTGCTAATCACAACTCACGGGTATCAATACCTGAACCCTAACACTTGGCATCCTGTGCCCTCATTACACCTCATAACCGCACTGACAACTGACGCGCCAAATAGATCCATTCTCACATAGAAGGCAAGTAATCAAGCGCATGCATCTATACACAACAATAACAAGGAAGCCCCTTAATCTGATAAGAGTGCTTAACTATGTGTATGCTTGTGCAAGTGTCGAAACATAGTTCAAACCAACTAGTAAGCATAAGAGAAAGGAACGGACAACACGTAAAATGTTTTGTCACAACTTTCACAAGATAAGGCTCAAAAAGGTAAGCATACCACTATAAAATATCAACAACAAGAACGCCCCCAGGCCATCACAGGTAATCACAAAACAATCCCTGACCCAACCCACCTTGTCTCGCCACATGTGAAATAGTAAAGTAAGTGCCCTCCTTGTCTCGCCACACGTGCATAACAATGTTCCCACCTTATCTCGCCACATGCGCAACCCACATATATACACACACACACACACACATACATATATATATATATATATATATATATATATATATATATATCTCCTTGTCGTGCAACTCCATATCAACAACCGCATGGTAAAAACCGCGTGCATCACAATAACAACAACCGCACGGCAGAAACCTCGTGCATCACCACAACATGTACAAACAAAAATAATGAAAATAATTCAAAGTACTATAAGTAAATCAACTCAAGAACCTTCTATTACAAGAAACGGTATAACTAGTTCACAAGGAATAACCATAACAAAGAATACTAGGCGTAATAAGAACAACTCAACAGGGAAAAAAATAATATGTAACAATAGTCCCACAATGTACGGTTCAACGACAAGAAACTAACACGAGTCAAACAAATCCAAATAAGGGCAAGTTCACTAAGGCATAAGATATTTAAGCTTCATTTAAGTTTGGACAATTACGGAAAAGTTACAACCTATTCAAATAAAGGTAGGCAACATGAAGATAACAATAATCTCAATTAAGGGTGAGAATTTACAAAAGGGATAACTACAACTTCGAATAAAGATAAGCAGTTAGGGAAAGATAATATGGCAACAGAATAGATAACAATTTCAATTAAGGCACATATGAATCAAGTAAAACAATAAGAGTGGAACATGAAGCAATTGATTCTAATCAAGCAGGTAGAGGTGAGACTAGTAATCAAGGAACGTAATCATAGCAAAAAAAAAAACTGCATATTCAATGAATACAAGGACTTAGGAACCCTAAAAGGCCAATTTCCACAAATAAGTCTGAGCACGTACTCATCACCTCACATACACGGACTACAATCAACATAGAAGACTCATATCCTACGGGGTAGTTCCCACACACAAGGTTAGGCAAGATACTTACCTCAAAGAAGACAAAATGATACTCTAAAATGAACTTCTCAAGTGAACTGACCTCCAGACAGCTCAAATCTAACCAAAATAACTTCAAGGCACATATAAAACTTATAAGAAACTATTCCGTATCATAAAGCCTCAATCTTTATCAAAATCTAGAATCGATTCAAAAATTCAACCCCCGGGACCGCACCTCGAAACCTGACAAATTTCAAAAAACCCGAACACCCATCCTGATACGAGTTCAACCATACTTAAATGAAGAGAAAATAATGGAATATAATAAATACTAGGTGAAGAACACTTACCCAATCTATTTTCTTGAGAAACGCAAAAACAAGCTCCCAAAACCGAGGTCTAAAACTCAAAATATGAAGAAAATGCCCAAACCCTCGACTTATATGATTCTACCTAGCACTTACCCATGTGCGGAGAAATAAGCGCATTTGTGCAACTGCATTTGTGAGAAATGTTCACATCTGTGAATTTAACTTACCAGGCCTAGGTCCGCATCTGCGGATGACATAGTCTCACTTACGGCACCACAGAAGTGATGACAAAAGCGCAGAAGCGGACTCCTTCGCATATGCGATCACAGAACCGCATAAAAGGCCTTCACATCTGCGTCCCAGCATCAGCAGAAGCGGGCTAGATCCCAGACCTCAAAGATCGCAGAAGTGACCAGGCTCATGAAGAAGCAGAGCCGCACCTGTGCTCCAAAGTGTCGCAGGTGTGAGGCACTAGAACTAGACCTGACCATGACTATGAAAAACATCCGAAACTCGTCCGAAACATGCCTGGGGCCCCTGGGACCTTGTCCAGGCATACCAAAAAGTTCAATAACCTAACACGGACCCGCTTGAGGCCTCAAATCATACAAAACAACGACAAAGCTATGAATCAAACCACAAAGTTACAAACTTTCCAATCTTCCAACTTCTAAAACTCACGTCGAGACCTACCCAACTAACCCGGAATAATGTCAAATTTTGCAGGCAAGTCCCAAATGAGGTAATGGAGCTGTTCCAACTCTCGAAATCCCATTCCAACCCTGACATCACCAAAGTAAAGTATTGGTCAAACCCTTCCACTTTCCAAACTTCAACTTTTCCAACTCTAGCCGAAATGCTTCAAATCGCCCTACGGACCTCCAAATCCAAATTCGGATGCACGCGTAAGTCCAAAATCGCCAGGCATCATCATTTCTGCTCACATCTTGACATATATGTATTATGATATATGGGTATGTGTGTATTTTATTTTGCAGGATCAAACATTGCGATGTGAAACTTCTTCGTAGCAGAAAACCAAGCTACAATGCTATGAGGGATAAAAAACTCATAAGAGGGCCATGGATCAAAACTCCAACTCATTCCGATCTGTAGAACTCCAAATCGTCGAATATTTCAAGTCTTAGAATCAATCTACAATATGTGAAGTCATTGTGGGTTCCAAGATCTTCCCGTCTTGCAGCATCGTATTAACACAATATTGGGGTAATTCCTACAAGTATCACCCTATCCAAATCATCATACCAGAATTACATGAGGTGTAATCCTCATTAAGCCCGAAGTATGTAGTCGATTCAAAGCCATAATTTGGCCCTAATTTTCCTAAATCTACTCCTAATTTCCGAAAACTTCCCTAATCTCTTCCTGATCTTACAACTCATAATCTTCCCAAATCCATATGGCATTCATTCAAGACATATTGGTCTTGGTTCAATTTCTTTGCCCGAAAACTCTTTCATCGTCTCCGGTCAAAGAGGGACAGTTCTTGACGAGCAATTTTGACCCTTCCTTTTAAAATTAAATTATTTATACTTAATAATTTGCAATAAATGTGTTGAAAATTGTTTCTAATCTAATACCTATTTTTATATAAACATAATAGAAAGTTATTAATTAATAATGTTAGATTAATAATTTGGTATTAAATATATATAAAATATTTTACTCTTACTATTTTGAAATTATTAAAATGACTTCTACATTTTTGACACATGTTTTATAATTAATTCGAAAAATTTAACTTAACTCGCTTATTATTGATACAATCGAAAATTAACTTCATAATTTGGGCCAATAAAGTATTTAATAATTAACCAATTACAATAATTTATAATATATTTTATGATTATATTTTATCGAATTCAACTAGAATTAATTAATTTTGATTAAATTAATATTAAGTGGGGTTAAAAGCTTAAAATGCTATATAATTAAAAATGCTTGATTATACATAATTTTACTAACCCTTAAATCAATTCCAGCCTAAAGCTACCTGACTCGGTCTGGAATAACACCTCCATTCCATCTTGGAGATCCTGGCCATCTCCACTGAGCCAATGTAATTGTACCATGTCACCCGTCCCACTCACTCACAAAAAAAACACACTCAATCCAGGCCATCGATCCATACCATCAACAAACCTTGTTTATTCTCGCTTTTGCCATTATTTGAAACATTGTACAAGATTATATCCCAATGTTGGATCACACAATCAAACGGTCCATGTTTTCCCCAATAATGTATTTTTTATATCATACGACCTAAATTATCAGGGCTTTCGATCAAATGACCCAAGGACCCGAGTCCCGTCTCTCACCTCAAACCTACGAGACTAACTAAAGGGTCTGATGTAACAACCGAACTTGTTGTTTTAAGAATTAACACCTCATTCAGTGACTTAAGGTCCCAAGAAAATACGTAATACATATTATGACTTTCATGTGCGGCCGGGTTTGGTTTTTGGAGGATTCAAAATAAAATTGAAAGAACAATTTTCATTTTTGAAGCTTAAATGAAAAGAGTTGCCGGAGTTTGACTTCTGAGAAAATGAACCCGGAATAGAATTTTGATGATTCAAATAGCTTCGTATGGTGATTTTAGACTTAGGCATGCGTCTGGAATTGGATTTGGAGGTCCGTAGAATAAATTGAAGCCTTTTGGCGAAAGTTGGAAAAAATTGAATTCGAAAGTTTGACTAAGAGTTGAATTTTTGATATCGGGGTCGGAATTCGATTCTGGAAATTTGAACAAGCCTGTTAAGTCATTTATAACATGTGTGCAACATTTGAGATCAATCGGACTTGATTTGATAGTTTTCCGCATCCAATGTTGAAGTTGGAATTTCTTAGTTTCATTAGACTTGAATTGGGGTGTGGTTCCTGTTTTTAGCATTGTTTGATGTAATTTGAGGACTGGACTAAGTCCTTGTTATGTTTTGACACTTGTTGGTATGTTCGAAAGGGGTCCCGAGGGGCTCAGGTGAGTTTCGAGGTGGTTTCAGACCATTTATAGGCCATTTGTAGCTGTTTTTTTTTTGCTATAGCAGTGTGCTGTGCGATCGTGTGGAATGGGAAAAATTGGCTGGTGATTCGCGATCGTGTAGAGAAAACTTTCTGCTGCACTGACCTTTTCACGACCCGAATTTCCCACCGTCGGGACCGTGATGGCGCCTAAAATTGAACCCGCTAGGCAACCCAACGTTAATGTTTATTTACCTTATTTATTTATTCTTAACAGATAACCGATGATGTACAAATCAGCGAAAATAAAAGTACGGAAGAAAATAAAGTCCAACAACTTGATTAAATGCCATTACAAAAATTAAACTACTAAACCCAGAATTTGGTGTGACAACTTCACGGACTGTCTATGAATACTACATATAAAGGTCTGAACAAAATAAATACATTTGTCTTAGAAATAAGAAAAACAGAATGGAAAATAAAGTAGGAGGGGACGCCAAGGCGTGCGGACGCCTGCAGGACTACCTCGGAATCTCCCAATAGACTGAAGGCAGCCTCCTCACTCTAAGGTCCGTATGGTCCTGTACCGGGATCTGCAGAAAAGTGTAGAGTGTAGCATCAGTACAATCGACCCCATGTACTGAGTAAGTGTCGAGCCTAACCTCGGCGAAGTAGTGACGAGGCTAGGCCATGACAACCAACTAAACCTATGCAGTTTAATCATATACAAAGAAAATAATAACAACAAGAATTAAGCAGCTAACTACAAGGAAATGGGAACATGCTGAGGGGAGGAAATATCAGCTAATGGAGATAAGAAGTAAAGCAACAAATTAGATATCAATTTAAACAGCAGAAACAACAACACAAAAAAAAGTGCACGACATCACGCTTCGTGGTTTTACTCTCATCCTCACAATAAATCAATAGAAACATCACAACATCACCCTTCATGCTTCTAATATCATAATACATCACGGCATCACCCTTCGTGCTTTTACACTCATCCTCACCATAAATCAAATGAAACGGCACGACATCACCCTTCGTTCTTTAACACACTTCCTCACCCAAACAATTCAATAACAAAAATCCGACAAGGAAAAATCAACAGTGCAATAATAATAAATGCCATAACGTCCCTTCAAGGGAGCCAACAGTAGAATCAATATCATCCTGGCAAGGGAAACAACTATAAAAAATCTCACTTAGTTACTTTACTTCACGATATAATTCTTAACTTGAACCAATATTCAACAATGATCAATACCATGAATTTCCACCAACATGGATAATTATCAAATTAAACTCAAGTAATGTTTGACGAAAAATCACACAAGTCACAATATTCGACTCACGACATTCTTGACACCAACGTATAGATACTCGGCACCACACCTATACGTTGCACATTATACTAATACGTAGCAAATAAGATACAATACCTATTCCCTCAAGCTAAGGTTAAGAAGAACATTTACCTCGAATTCCACGACCAACTCAAGCCTCAATTGCCGCCTTCCCTTTAGGATTCGCCTCCAATTCAATAGTATCTAGACATATTTAGCTTAATAATATAATTAAATGTTAAATATTTCAACCCAATGCTTAATTATGAGTTTTCTATCATTCTTTCCAAAACGTAAAAAATCGACCCCGGGATCGCTTGGTCGAAACACGAGGTTCGGACCAAAACCCGATCACCCATACGCCCACGAGCCCGAATATATATTTAGTTTCGGAACCTTAAATCAAGGTCTAAATTCCCAAATTTGTAAAATCCTTAATTCTCCTAAATCCCTAATTTCTACCTTCGAGAAAAAAATTTAGGCCTAAAAATCTAGTGGGTGTTGATGGAAATTGAACGAAATGAGATTAAGAACACAAACCTATGACTTGGTGATGAAGTCCCTCTTCAAAAATCGCCCCTAAGCTTCCTTAGTTTTGAAAATATGAAGTTATGGCCTAATTCCCGTTTGGCTACTATTTTAAGACTCATGGGCAGACACTTTACGCGATCGTGTGGGTTCTGCTGCATTCACATAGCATTGTCCCCCGTTAGCCTTTGTGATCGTGTGCCTTTGGTCGCGTTCGCACAGGGTTGTCGTAAGTTCCCTGACCATCCCCCTCCTAAGCTATGCGTTCGCGTACAAGGGGTGGCGTTCGCATAAGGCGGCCTGCCAGTGCTCCGAGATCGCACCCCGACCTATGCGTTCGCATAAAACAAACCCATCCCACCCCGTTTACCCTTCGCGTTCACGTGGCTGACCACGCATTTGCATAGAACAAAGTACCAGACGCCAGATACAACAATTACACCAGATTTTTCAAAGTCCAAACCACTCTGACACCTATCCGAAACTTACTCGAGCCCTCGGGGCTCCAACCAAACATGTATACAACCTTAAAAACATCCTACGGACTTACTCGTGCGATCAAATCGCCAAAATAACATCTTAAAAAATGAATTTAGCATAAAATCAAAGAAAAATCTCAAGAACTTTCAAATTTCAAATTGCACAACTATGGGTCCGAATCACGTCAAATGACCTCCGTTTCTTACCAAATTTTACGGACACGACTCAAATATCATATTAAACCTGTACCGGGCTCCAGAACCAAAGTACGGGCCCGATACCATCAATTTCAAATATAATCAAATTTCCAAAAACTCTTATAATTTCAGTAAAACAATTTGTTCAAAAAAATTTATTTCTCGGGCTTGGGACCTTGGAATCCAATTCCGGGCATACGCCCAAGTCCCATATTTTCCTACGAAACCTCCGGGACCGAAGTCAACTTAAGTTCAATTTTTAAGGAAAAAGTAGCATTTTTCTCAGTTTTTCATATAAAAGCTTTCCGGATAAACGCTCGGACTGCGCATGCAAAACGAGGCGAGATAAAATGAGGTTTTCAAGGACTCGGAACACAGTTTTTGACTTATAAAACAGGAGATGACCTTTTGGGTCATCACATTCTCCATCTCTAAAACAAATGTTCGTCCTCGAATGAACATAGAGAAGTACCTGAATCGGGGAATAGGTGGGGATACCGGCTCCGCATTCGAACTCGGACTCCCAGGTAGCTGCCTCGGCAGGCTGACCTCTCCACTGAACACGAAACGAAGGATAACTCTTCGATCTCAACTAACGTAGCTGGCGATCTAATATGGCTACTGGATCCTCCTCATAAGTCAAATCCTTGTCTACTGTTGTTGTAGGCAAACTCAGCTAATGGCAAGAACTGATCCCAAGAACCTCCAAAGTCAATGACACATGCTCGTAGCATATCCTCCAAAATCTGAATAGTACGCTCGGACTGTGTGCTCAACTCAACCCTCGTGCCCAACTCACGCTGAACCGCCTTCCAAAAATGAGAGGTAAACTGCGTACTTGGGTCAGAAATATAGACACGGGCACACCATATCTCCCTAATGTTGATCTCTGCCAATCTCTCCGAATAGTATGAAACTGCCACAAGGATGAAATGTGCTTACTTGGTCAGCCTATCAACAATAACCCAAACTGCATCGAACTTCCTTTGAGTCCGTGGGAGCCCAACAATGAAATCTATGGTGATATGCTCCCACTTCCACTCAGGAATCTCAATCTGCTGAAGCAATCCACCTGGCCTCTGATGCTCGTACTTAACCTGCTGACAATTCAAACACCGAGCTACATATGCCACAATATCCTTCTTCATCCTCCTCCACCAATAGTACTACCGCAAACCCTGATACATCTTTGCGGCGCCCGGATGAATAGAGTACCGGGAACTATGGGCTTCCTCTAAAATTAACTCACGAAGTCCATCCACATTGGGCAGACAAATACGACCATTCATCCGTAAAACTCTATCATCACCAATAGTAACATGCTTGGCACCACCGTGCCGCACCGTGTCCCTAAGAATACACCGATGAGGATCATCATACTGTCGATCTCGAATACAATCAAATAACAAAGAGCGAGCAACTATATAAGCTAGAACACGGCAGGGCTCAGAAACATCCAATCTCATGAACCGATTGGCTAAAGCCTGAACATCCAAAGCAAGCGGTCTCTCCTCGACTGGAATATATGCAAGACTACCCATACTGGTTGACTTCCTACTCAAAGCATCGGCCACCACATTGGCCTTCCCCGGATGATATAAAATGGTGATGTCATAGTCTTTCAACAGCTCCAACCACCTCATCTTCCTCAAATTCAACTCCTTCTGCCTGAACAAATATTGCAAACTCTTATGATCCGTGAACATCTCACGACACGCCATACAGATAGTGCCTCCAAATATTTAGCGCGTGGACAATGGCTGCTAACTCCATATCATGAACTAGATAATTCTTCTCGTGGATCTTCATCTAACGCGAAGCATATGCAATAACCTTGCCATCTTGCATCAACACTTCCCCAAGTCCAACCTGAGATGCATTACAATACAAAGTATATGGCCCTGAACCTGTGGGCAAAACCAACACCGGCGCCGTAGTCAAAGACGTCTTTAGCTTGTGGAAGCTCACCTCACACTCCTCTGACCACCTGAATTGGGCACCCTTCTGAGTAAACCTGATCATCGAGGCTGCAATAGACGAAAACCCCTCCACAAACCGACGGTAATAGCCCTTTAAACCTAAGAAACTCCGGATCTTTGTAGCTGATGTGGGTCTAGGCCAATCCTTGACCGTTGAAATATTCTTAGTATCCACCTGAATACCCTCTGCTGATACAACATGACCCAGAAATGCAACTGAACTCACCCAAAACTCACATTTCGAAAACTTAGTGTATAACTGACTGTCCTTCAGAGTATGGAGAACGACTCAAAGGTGCTGCTCATGCTCCTCCCGGCTGCGGGAATAAATAAGAATATCATAAATGAAGACAATCACGAAGGAATCCAAATAAGGCCTGAACACTCGGTTCATCAAGTCCATGAAAGCTGCTGGGGCATTGGTCAACTCGAATGACATCACTAAGAACTCATAATGCCCATACCGAGTGCGAGAAGCTGTCTTAGGGACATCAGATTCCTTAATCCTTAACTGATGGTAGCCAAATCTCAAATCAATATTCGAAAATACCTTGGCACCCTGAAGCACATCAAACAAATCATCAATCCTCGACAACATATACTTATTCTTGATGTTGACCTTGTTCAACTGCCGATAATCTATGCACATCCTCATCGACCCATCTTTCTTCTTAACAAACAACATCGGTGCACCCCAAGGTGAGACACTAGGACTAATAAATCCTTTATCAAGCAAGTCCTGCAACTGGTCTTTCAACTCTGGCGTGGCCATACGATATGGTAGAATAAAAATGGGCTGAGCGCCCGGAGCCAAATCAATGCAAAAGCCAATATCCCTGTCCGGTGGCTCACCCCGCAGGTCTGTAGGAAACGCCTCTATAAACTCACGGACAATGGGCACAGACTCCATAGAAGGAACCTCGGCACTAGAATCACGAACATAGGCCAAATAGGCCAAACACCCATTCTCGACCATACACCGAGCCTTCATATATGAGATAACCCTGCTGGAAGAATGACCAGGAGTCCCTCTCCACTCCAGTTGAGGCAACCCCGGCAATGCTAAGATCACGGTCTTGGCATGACAGTCCAGGATGGCATGATAAGCGACAACCAATCTATCCCCAAAATAACATCAACATCTACGGTATCAAGGAGTAGAAGATCTACACTGGTCTCAAGACCACCAATAACCACTACACACGAACGGTAGACACGATCTACCACAATAGAATAACCCACCGGTGTAGACACATATACATGAGTACTTAGAGAATCACGAGGCATAACCAAATAAGGAGAAAAGTAAGATGACACATAGGAATATATGGACACTGGATCAAATAAAACTGAAGCATCCATGCTGCAAACTGAAACCGTACATGTGATAACCGCATCAGAGGCCTCAGCCTGAGGTCTGGCTAGAATAGCATAACATCGGGACTGGGCCCCACCACTCTTAATTACATCCCTGGGACGGCTTCCTGCTTCCTGCTGGCTGACCTCTACCTCTAGTAGCCCGGCCTCCACCTCTAACTTCCTGACCTCCACCTCTAACACCTCGACCCCCACCTCTGGCTGGCTGAGCGGGTGGTGGAACACCTGGTGCGGGAACCATGGCACGATAACCCTGGTGCTGAGAACTGCTCGAGGTTCGAGGGAAAAATCTAGCAATGTTCCCCGGAACACCACAAGTATAACAAGATCTCGGCTCCTAAAACTGCAGGCCTTAAAACTGACCTTGACGACACGAGTAACCACTGTAAAAACTCTGGAGTGGCGGTGCACTAATAGGAGCTGGTGGTGCACTGTAGGGAAATTGATCAGAATACTGCATGTGAGAACCACGACCACCCGGAGCACTGCGAGAAACCTGAAGTGCTGACTGAAATGGGCTAGGAGGATGGCCACTACCAAAAGAATCCCTGCCCCCAGGTGAGGCACCACTGAGCCTGCCAAAATGACGAGGGCTCTTGTCAGACCCCTAACCACTTCCCTATGATAGAACCATCTCAACTCGTCTGGCCACATTGGCTTCATCCTGGAAGGAAATATCACTCCCTGTCTCCTTAGCCATCTACAATCTGATCGGCTAAGCCAGTCGCTCAATAAATCTCCTCACCCTCTCTCGGTCTGTGGGAAGTATTATAATAGCATGATAGGCCAAAGTAATGATTCTCGTCTCATACTTAGTGACGGTCATAGTACCCTGCTGGAGACGCTCAAACTACCTCCTATACTCCTCTCTCTGAGTGATAGGGAGAAACATCTCCAGAAAAAAATCGGAGAACTGGGCCGAAGTCAAAGGTGGTGATACCATTGGTCTAGCCAAACAATAATATCTCCACCAGGTCTTCGCGTGACCTGACAGGCGGAAAGCTGCAAAGTCGACCCTATTGGTCTCCACTATCCCCATGTTCCGTAGAACCTCGTGGTATCTATCCAAGTATTCCTGGGGATCCTCTGATGATGCACCGCTATAAGTAGTAGTAAACAACTTGGTGAACCGGTCCAAACTCCACAAAGCATCAGCAGACATAGCTGCTCCATTACCGGCCTTTGCCATAATACCCGGCTGAACTACCCAGCTATCTGAGGTGCTGGGGTCTGGAATTGAGAAGCCAACTACTCTAGAGTGCGAGTAGCAGGAGTATGGGCTCCTCCCCCAGCCTGAGAGACGGCTGGTGCTGTAGGAAGTAAACCTGCCTGAGCAACACTCTTCATGAGGCCCACTATATGGACCAGAGCATCCTGGAGTACCGGGGTGGCAATGAACCCCTCGGGAACCTGAGCTGGTCCAACCAGACTGTCTGGGCAGGAACCTCATCAACAAACTCTACCTGAGGTTCTGCCACTGGGGCTGCTGCTCTGGGCTGAGCTCCGCCCCTGCCTCGGCCTCTAGCACGGCCTCGGCCTCGTCCTCGGCCCCTCTTAGGAGCTGCAACTAGACACTCGAGTTATTGATCAGTGTATGAAGAAGCACGTGTTCTCTCCATCCGCAAGAGAATAGAGTGAAAAATTAGTTTGCATTGAGAATTCAAATCGGACGACAGAGAAGAATAGATGTGAATTCAGTCTTAAATTTTGTAGTCTCTGGGGGATAAGCACAGACGTCCCCGTACCGATCCCTCAGAATCTACTAAGCTTGTCCGTGAATTGTGAGACCTAAGCAACCTAGTGCTCTAATACCAACTTGTCACGATCCGAATTTCCCACCGTCGGGACCGTGATGTCGCCTAACTTTGAACCCGCTAGGCAAGCCAATGTTAATGTTTATTTACCTTATTTATTTATTCTTAACAGATAACAGGTGATGTACAAATTAGCGGAAATAAATGTGCGGAAGAAAATAAAGTACAACAACTAATGTCATTACAAAAATCAAACTACTAAACCCAGAATTTAGTGTCACAACTTCACGGACTGTCGATGAATACTACATATAAAGGTCTGAACAAAATAAATACATATGTCTTATAAATAAGAAAAACATAATTGAACATAAAGTAGGAGGGGACGCCCAGGCCTGCGGACGCCTGCAGGACTACCTCGGAATCTCTCAATAGACTGAAGGCAACCTCCTCACTCTAAGGTCCGTAGGGTTCTGTACCGGGATCTGCACAAAAGTTAAGAGTGTAGCATCAGTACAACTGACCCCATGTACTGAGTAAGTGTCGAGCCTAACCTCGATGAAGTAGTGACAAGTATTGGACACGACAACCAATTAAACCTGTGCAGTTTAATCATATACGGAGAAAATAATAACAACAATAATTAAGCAGCTAAATACAAGGAAAGGGGAACATGCTGAGGGGAGGAAATATCAGCTAATGGAGATAAGAAGTAAAGCAACAAATTAGATATCAATTTAAACAGCAGAAACAACAGCACAAAAACAAGTGCACGACATCACCCTTCGTGCTTTTACTCTCATCCTCACCAAATAATAAATAGAATGCATGGCATCACCCTTCGTGATTTTACTCTCATCCTAACAATAAATCAATAGAAACGACACGTCATCACCCTTCGTGCTTTAAATATCATAATACGACACGACATCCCCCTTCGTTCTTTTACGCTCATCCTCACCATAAATCAAATGAAACGGCATGGCATCACCCTTCGTGCTTTAACACTCATCCTCACCAAACAATTGAATAAATAATATTTGGCAAGGAAAAATCAACAATGCAATAATAATAAATGCCATAACGTCCGACAAGGGAGCCAACAGTAGAATCAATATCATCCCGATAAGGGAAATAAGTATAACAAATCTCACTTAGTTACTTAATTTCATGTAATAATTCTTAACTTGAACCAATACTCAACAATGATCAATACCAAGAATTTCCACCAACATGGATAGTTATCAAATTAAACTCAAGTAATGTTTGACGAAAAATCACATAAGTCACAATATTCGACTCACGACATGCTTGACACCAACGTATAGATACTCGTCACCACACCTATACGTTGCACATTATACTAACACGTAGCAAATAAGACACAATACCTATTCCCACAAGCTAAGGTTAAGCCAAAGACTTACCTCGAATTCCACGACCCACTCAAGCCTCAATTACCGCCTTCCCTTTAGAATTTGCCTCCAATTCAATTGTATCTAGACATAATAAGCTTAATAGTATCAATAAATACTAAATATTTCAACCCCAATGCTTAATTATGAGTTTTCTATCATTCTTCCCAAAAAGTCAAAAATCGATCCCGGGCTCGCTTGGTCAAAACATGAGGTTCGGACCAAAACCCGATCACCCATACACCAAGAGGCCGAATATAAAATTAGTTTTGGAATCCGACCTCAAATCGAGGTCTAAATTCCCAAATTTGTAAAATTTTTAATTCTCCTAAAATCCCTAATTTCTACCCTACAAGAATAAGATTTAGGCCTAAAACTCTAGTGGGTGTTGATGGAAATTGAAGGAAATGAGGTTAAGAACACAAACCTATGATTTGGTGATGAAGTCCCTCTTCAAAAATCGCCCCTAAACTTCCTTGGTTTTGAAAATATGAATTTATGGCCTAATTCCTGTTTGGCTACTGTTTTAAGACCCCTGGGCAGACCCTTTACGCGATCGTGTGGGGTTTGCTGCATTCGCATATCATTGGCCCACATTGGCCTTTGCTATCGTGTTCCTTTGGTCGCGTTCGCATAGGGTTTTTGTAAGTTCCCTGACCATCCCCCTCCTAAGCTATGCGTTCGCGTACAAGGGGTGGCGTTCGCATAAGGCAGCCTCCCAGTGCTCCGCGATCGCACCCCGACCTATGTGTTCGTGTAGAACAAACCCAGCCCTAGCCCCATTTACCCATCGCGTTCGCGTGGGTGAGCACGCATTCGCATAGAACAAAGTACCAAACACCAGATACTACAATTACACCAGATTTTTCAAAGTCCAAACCACTCTGACACCTATCCGAAACTTACCCGAGCCCTCGGGGCTCCAAACCAACATGTACACAAACTTAACAACATCCTACAAACTTACTCGTGTGACCAAATCGTCAAAATAACATCTTAAACAATGAATTTAGCATAAAATCAAAAGAAAAATCTCAAGAACTTTCAAAGTTTCAAATTTCACAACTACGGGTCCGAATCACGTCAAATGACCTCCGTTTCTTACCAAATTTTACGGGCACAACTCAAATATTATATTAAACGTGTACCGGGCTCCGAAACCAAAATACAGGCCCGATACCATCAATTTAAAAAATAATCAAATTTCTAAAAAGTCTTATAATTTCAATAAAATAATTTCTTTCAAAAATTCATTTCTCGGGCTTGGGACCTCGGAATCCAATTCCGGGCATATGCCCGAGTCCCATATTTTCCTATAGACTCACCGGGACTGTCAAATCATGGGTCCAGTCCGTTTACCCAAAATATTGACCGAAGTTAACTTAAATTCAAATTTTAAGGCAAAATTAGCATTTTTCTCAGTTTTCATATAAAAGCTTTCCGGATATACGCCTGGACTGCGTACGCAAAATGAGGTGAGATAAAAAGAGGTTTTCAAGGTCTTGAAACACAATTTTTTGACTTCTAAAACAGGAGATGACCTTTTGGGTCATCACAGACCTGACTTTGGAAGCTTATATCTCGCAATCAATAAGGAATTTGAAGATTGTAGACTTTGTGTCTAGTTTTCAGAAAATCAAACCATTTGTTATTTAAAGTTGTGTACAAAAAGTTATGGTTAGTACACTACAACCTGTCCGAAAATAGTTTGGAAATCACGTTGTATTGCACAAGGCTGACTTTGGAAGCTTATATGTCGTAACCTATATGGAACTGCGAGATAAGCAAAGCATGAAAGTTGTATCCCTTGGTGTCTAGTTTTCAAAAAGCTAAACCATTTGCAATTTGGAGTTTTGTAAAAAATGTTATAAACATTATACTAGAGGTTGTCTGGAAGAACTGGGCAAATTTAGGTTGAGAAAAGTTTTGCTTTGTGATCACTAAGCATTTTCCGCGATCACGAAGAGTAAATACCTAGGCAGTAGCTATATTTCAAAGTTTCGGCCATTTTTAACATATTTGGAGTAAGAAGCTCGGATTGAAGCGATTTTTGAGGAGATTTTCACCATATGGATTGGGGTAAGTGTTCTATATCCGAATGTGATTGATTATACTTCATGATCTTATGGTTATATTCATTATTTATTTCGGATTTAAATAGAAGAAATCAAGATTTTTGCAAAATATTTCAAGAACAAAAATTAAAGATCTGGAGGTCAAGTTGTTATCAGAATTTGATAAAATTGGTATGGTTGACCTCGTATCGGAACCAGTGTTCGGATTTCATCAAATTTATGTCAGGTTCTGAGAGGCGAGTCCCGCATTGACTTCTGGTTGAATTTTTATTCAATGTTTTATTATCCGGAATTGCTTCCGATGAATTTGAATGAAGTTATACGATTAATTTGGATAGATTTGAGTTGTCTGAAGGTCAATTCAAGCGTGAAGGTTATTTTGGAATATCGACCTAACTCCCTAAAGGTAAGTACCTTGCCTAACCTTGAGTGGGGGAATTACCTCTTAGGCATTGAATATTATATGCCATTTGTGAAATGTGAAAAGCTGTGTACACGAGATGACAAACACGTACTCTGATTTATATGTGAAAAACTTATTGGTTTAAATTTTTAAGAATTTTTACGTATTAAACTGAATAATTGTGGATATGTATTTAATCCTCTATTTTCCATGCCTTAAATCCTTATTTGTTGAATTTGTTTTCATATGATAAATTGGTGTGATTTCTACTTGAATTGTTATGTGAATTCTCTGTGTTTGTTGATTCTATTTTCCCCGAACATAATTATATTACGAATTTTACTATCTGCAAATAATTTTTTAAATAAGTTTTAAAAGAGGCATTATATGTTTATCATAAATTTGGATTAAAGAAGGCGTTGTCCTATGCTAAGTTACTTTTCCATCCTTGTGGTTGTTTTTGAGGTTTTATATACGCGTGGAGCCTTGGTCTAATTGCTGTGGAATTAATTGATTTTTTCGTACCTTTGAAATTGGTTGTGGCCTATGGACAATTTGTGACATGTTGTAATATTTGAGCACTTGATGTGCAATCTGTGACATGCTATTATATTTGAGCACTTGATGTGAAATTTTTGATGTGTTGTGATATTTGAGCACTTGAGGTGCAAGTTGTATTATGCTGTGATATTTACTTTTGGGACTACCAGGCGGTACCTCGGGAGCTGCCTGTATTGCATATTTACTTTTGGGACTATGAGGCGGTACCTCGGGAGCTCCCATATCATGCATTTACTGACTACGAGGTGGTACCTCGGGAGCGCCCCTGTTGTTTACTCTTGTTGTATTGTATTGGATTTTTGTAAAACACTCTGAGGATTTGTATTTCTTGTTTGTACATGTGTTCGATGAATGAGTTGTTTTAAATAAAAAAATTAGTATTATGTTTTAGTTTAATATGTTTTACATCCAAATAAGTAGCGTATCCGATGCTTTATTTAATTGAAATGTCATTTTCTTCACTCAAACTGTCACGACCCGGATTTCCCACCCTCGGGAGTCGTGATGGCGCCTACTAATGGAAGCTAGCCAAGCCTTAATTACCTTTTTCATTAACACGTTACCTCATTTAACAATTTTCACCAGTTTCATGCAAACAATGGAATTTAATAATAAAGCGGAAGTCTTAAATTGTAGAAAAACTGAATAGAAATACGGAAAATTCAACATAAGCCTCTACCCAAGACTGGTGTANTCACGACCCGGATTTCCCACCCTCGGGAGTCGTGATGGCGCCTACTAGTGGAAGCTAGGCAAGCCAAACCTTAATTACCTTTTTCATTAACACGTTACCTCATTTAACAATTTTCAGCAATCGCATGCAAACAATGGAATTTAATAATAAAGCGGAAGTCTTAAATTGTAGAAAAACTGAATAGAAATACGGAAAATTCAACATAAGCCTCTACCCAAGACTGGTGTAACAATACTCACGAACTACTAAGAGTACTAAATACAATCGTCTGAAAGAAAACACAAATGTTTGTCTCTAGTACAATGAGATAAAAGAATGAAATAATAGATAGAGGAGACGCCGGGCCTGCGGACGCTTGCAGGGCTACCTCGGTATCTCGTTGGACTGAAGGCCTGCTCCTGCACTATTGCTGTTGTCTAAGACCTGGATCTGTGCAAAAGAGCACACAGTGCAATATCAGCACAATCGATCCCATGTGCTGAGTAAGTGCCTAGCCTAACCTTGGCGAAGTAGTGACGAGGCTAGGACCGGACTACCATGTAAACCTGTGCAGTTCGAATATATATATATATATATATATATATATATATATATATACAAAGGAAAAGAAATACAGGAAGTAATCAATCAATAAAGGAAGGGGAACACGCTGTGGGGTGATAACAGTTTCATATAAGAAATCTCAAATAAAGAAAGGAACAACAAGGCCAAAATATCAATAAGGATAAGAAATCACAAACTTGAACTACATCACCCTTCGTGCTTTTACTCTCGTCCTCACTATGCAATGTATAATGTAATCAATGTAAATCATGGCACGACATCACCCTTCGTGCTTTTACTCCCTTCCTTACTATGCAATGTATAATGTAATCAATGTAAATCATGGCACGACATCACCCTTCGTGCTTTTACTCCCTTCCTTACTATGCAATGTATAATGTAATCAATGTAAATCATGGCACGGCACCCTTCGTGCTTTTACTCTCTTTCCTCACAGTATAATCAATGAATATCTGTACGGAATGGTACATCGTACGGCACGACATCACCTTTCGTGCTTTACACTCTTTCCTCACAATATCAAACAATGCATGACATCACCCTTCATGCTTTACACTCTTTCCTCACAATAGAAAACAATGCACGGTATCACCCTTTGTGCTTTAACACTCTTCCTCACCCAAACAACAATCACAAACAAAGGGCAAGGGAGTAAACAAAATAGAAATAGAAATCCCGGCAAGGGAACATCAATTAAACAAATAAATCCCAGCAAGGGAATAATAACAGTAATCTTAACCCTACGCGATCGCAAACATCCTCACGCGATCGCGTAGAAGGAAACCAGAACCTTACACCAGCAGCAATCTGCCCAAAATTGAAGCCAAAAGTTGGTCCGTTAACCATCTGAAACACACCCTCGGCCCTCGGGACCTCAACCAAACATACCAACATATCCCATAGCATCATTCAAACTTAGTCGAGCCTTCGAAACAACAAAAACAACACGAGAACACCAAATTTACATCAAATTCAAGCCTAAGAACTTTGAATTCCAAATTTTGCCAACTACGTCGAAACCAATCAAAACACCTCCGATTAACTTGAAATTTTGCAAGCATATCCAAAATGACATTACGAAACTGTTTCAACTTCCGGAATGCCATTCCGACCTCGATAGCCTATTTTACACTACCGATCAGAAATCGCCAAAAACTAACTCTCGCTAATTCAAGCCTAATTCTACACCGGACATCACAAAAATATTCTGAACACACTCCTAAGTCCCAAATCACCTAACGAAGCTATTTCTTCGTACTTTACACTCTTTCCTCACAATATCAAACAATGCACAACATCACCCTTCGTGCTTTACACTCTTTCCTCACAATAGCAAACAATGCACGACATCAGCCTTCATGTTTTAACACTCTTCCTCACCCAAACAACAATCACAAATAAAGGGCAAAGGAGTAAACAAAATAGAAATAGAAATCTGCAAGGGAACATCAATTAAACAATTAAATCCCGGCAAGGGAACAATAACAGTAATCTCAACATACAGTGCACGACATCACCCTTCGTGCTTTATCACTCTTTCTCACAATAGCAAACAGTGCACGACGTCACCCTTCGTTCTTTATCACTCTTCCTCACAATAGCAAATAGTGCATGGCATCACCCTTCGTGCTTTAACACTCTTCCTCACAACAGAAAATAGTGCATTGCATCACCCTTCGTGCTTTAACACTCTTCCTCACCAAAACAACAATCACAAACAAGGGCAAGGGAGTAAACAGAATAGAAATAGAAATCCCGGCAAGGGAACATCAATTAAACAATTAAATCCCAGCAAGGGAACAATAACAGTAATCTCAACATCCCAGCAAGGGAGGTAATTACTAAAAGAAACAATGTCCCGGCAAGGGTATATTTTAATAACTCTTTCTCTTTCTTTCACTTTCATTTCATAATTTACTCCATCACTTGAGCCAATGCTCCATATATCTCATATATCTTCACCGTTCGTGTTACATCTCGAGCCAATGCTCTTTGAAGTTTAAAGATCACAATTCCCTTCACATGCTCTTTACAACATATATAAATCATCAATTAACCATGGAAGTTACAACAAAATCAGAATATTGGCAATATAAAGACTCACGGTTATGCTAGATACCAATGTATAGATACTCATCACCATGCCTCTACATCATACTCGACAATTAGCAAGTAGCAAATAAGACCCAACTCCTATTCCCTCAAGCTAAAGTTAGACCAAACACTTACCTCGGGTCCACAATATAGCAATCAACCCTCTGACACCGCCTTTCATTTAGAATTCAACTCCGGAATGGTATTATCTAGACATAATTAGCTGAATTATATCAATAATGATTCAATAATTCAATTACATAGCCTAATTACCCATTTCCATGCATTCTTCCAAAATAACAAAATTCATCCCCGAGCCCGCTTGGTCCAAACACGAGGCACGGACCAAAACCATGTCACCCATTCACCCACGGGCCCGACTATATAATTTGTTTTCAAATTCGACCCCAAAACGAGGTCTAAATCAAGAAAATTCAAAAGGGCCTAACTCTATCCAAATTCCCAATTTTCTACTCTAAATTGCATGTTTTAGGCTTAGATTCCAGGGTGAAATCTTGAAAAAAAAAGTTAATGAGTAAAGAAAATGAGTTAGAATTCACTTACTAGTGTTTTGGAGAAGAAAGAGAGTTTGGAAAATCGCCTCTTATGTTTTTAGGGCTTTGAAAAATGAAAATAACTAAAATTCCCATCAATTTTTATCCCCTCAGGTACCCCACCGCGGGCCACAAAAAATGGACCGTGGCCGAGCTAGCAAAGGCCAAGAAAAGCTGAAGAAAATCAAGAAAAATGACTGCAGTCATATGATTTATTATTTTGGCTATAACGTTTTCTACAGATGTCCAAATTACAATTTCTTTACCTTTCTGGAAACTAGACACGAAGGGCTACAACTGTTATTTTTTAATCAGCTCCAAATTCGTTGTAGATCAAAAGATATAGGTCTCTGAAGTCGGACCAGTGGCCCAACTCCTCCACCGCGGACCACAAAAATCGACCGCGGCCGCGAAGCCCTCAGCGCAGTCCGCGAAAAAGGACCGCGGACCACGGTGGTAAGTTCAGGAACTGAGTTCTGTGACCTCCAACAACTATATTTTAAGCATAAAGACCTCCCGGGACCTACCCGAAACTCACCCGAGCCCTCGGAACCTCAAACCCAATGAACACACTACCTCAAAATCATCCTACGGACTTATTCGAGTAATGAAACCACCAAAATAACATCAAAAACAATGAATCGAACTTCAAAATCAGTAGTATTTCTTCAAACTTCATAAACCTTCAAAGTTAGAGTTTTAAGTCCGAAACACATCAAACGACGTCCAATTTGAACCAAACTTCACAGAAATATCTTAAACCACATATAAGATCTGTACCGGGCGACAGAACTATAATACGGGCCCGATACCAACACATTCTAACCAATATTAATTTCACTTTTCTTTATAAATTTTAGAAAAACAATTTGACTCAAAAATTCATTTCTCGGGCTTGGGACCTCATAATTCGATTCCGGGCATATGCCCAAGTCCCATATTTTCCTACGGACCCTCTGAGACCGTCAAATCACGAGTTCGGGTCCCTTTACCCAAAATGTTGACCGAAGTCAAATTTACTCATTTTAATATCAAACTTTTAGCATTTTTCACATAATTTCATATTTAAGCTGTCCGGCTACGCGCCCGGAATGCGCACGCAAATTGAAGCAACTAAAGATGAGGTTTTCAAGGCCTCGGAAGCACGGAATGGGTAAGAAACTAGGTGATGACCCTTTGGGTCGTCACACAAACTATTTCAAAAATAAATTCATTTCTTTGTTCATTTATTACTTAATTTAAAAATTGTTACTTTACTTTATTGAGAAAAAATTGATCGTGATCGTGTGGATTTTATATATTGATATTTTTGGCACATGAGTTGTCTCTGCGGCTATTGATATTACAACCCCCGAGATCCCGTAGTCACTGGTCATGAGCATCTACAGAAAATATACAACTAAAAAGAAACTCTAAAATAGTAAGCAGGAGAGAGAGCAAGACTGTGGACGCGTACAGCTACCTCACAAAATCTCCGAGAAGTCTCTGGAACAGATACACAACTCACTCTGCCCTAACACCTGGATCTGCGCACAAGGTGCAGAGAGTAATGTGAGTACGCCAAATCAGTTGTAATGAAAATAAATTAGGTCAGAGCAGTAAGAAACACATAAAATCAAATCATCATTTCACAATAAGCACAACCTTTCTTTCCAACAATGTATACTTTAAATTATCACGCTTAAAAGCCGATTTCAGTAAAAATCATTTAGAAATATACTTGCCATTGTTTCAACATAACTTTCAAGAAGTTTAGTGTAAAAAAAATGATAAGAGTCATAAAAATCCCCTCGGGCAAAACATATTTCATAAGTTCACAGTGAAAGTGGTAAAATCGTAACTAGCCCCTCGGGCAAAAACATATATCAGAAACTGCCCCTCGGGCATACCTCACAGTCACTCATAATCAGCCTCTCGAGCATACCTCACAGTCATTCATAATCAGCCCCTCGGGCAACATCACAGCCACTCATGCCTCCCAATCACTCGTCACTGGCACTCAGTAGGTACCTGCGCTCACTGGGGGCGTGTACAGACTCCGGAGGGGCTCCTTCAGCTCAAGCGCTAATATCAAGCCACCTCGTGGCATATCATATCCTCAAAATCAGGCCCTCGGCCTCACTCAATCAAGAACTCTCAAAAGCCCCTCGGGTGTATCAGTAAAACAGGGTACTCGACCCAAAAACAACATTTTATATCTCAAAATGATGTAAATAAGGCTGAGTTTCGAAATCAATTAAACATAACATGACTGAGTGTAAATAATAAGTCAACACAGTAAGGAAATAGCAGTAGAATCTAAACAAGACGGCACAAGGCCCCAAACATGGCTTACAACCCAAATATAACAATAGTCTTAAATCACAATTTAACATATGATTGAAAAGTAAACATGCAACTCAATAGTTGCCACGAGAAGGAACAAATCCAAATCCACCGTCAGTGCACGCCACACACTCGTCATCCGGCATTTGCGCCACTCCAAAAATAGTGAGAAAATGAAGTCCGGGGTTTCATACCCTCAGGACAAGATTGACAGTCATTACATACCTCAACCCGGGCCAAAATACTAATACGCGATGCTCTTGCCCCTTGAATCGGCTCCCGATTACTCCGAATCTAACAAAAACCCAATTAACATCATCAATATATGTTAAATGAACAAGGCCCAATCAAAAAATATCAATTTTAGGCATAATTCCCAAAATTGGCCAAACTCGAGCCCCGGGCCCACGCCTCGAAATTCGATAAAAATCATGTCACAAGAACCCTTATCCTTTATCGAGTATACACATATGAAACACATAAAAATCGGACCACAATAGCCCCTTCAATTACTCAATTAAAGTCCTAATTTTTTCATGCCCTAACTTCCACAAATTTGGTTTTAAATCCAACTAATGTCAAGCCTACTCAATCACATAATAACATAGAATCAAGTTAATAGTCCGAGAAACTTACCTCCACCGAAGACCTCGAAATCCTTCTCCAAATAGCTCTCAAAATGAGTCAATCCGCATGCAAAATGAAGAAAAATGCCAAAATTTTGCGAAGGCATGAATTTATACTCTTCTGGTCAGTGGTCTCGCACTTGCAGCCACTTATGTGCACCTACGGATACGCACCTGCGGTCCCAGGTGCACATCTGCGCACTTGACTTAAGTCTCCATTTTCCGCACCTGTGACTAGCTCTTCGCACCTGCGCATCCGCAGGTGCGTCCACCCATCCGCACCTGCGACCCCTTCACAAGCTGCAAAACTCCGCACCTGCGCATGGTCCTCGCACCTGCGTCCATCGCACCTGCGGCTCCTCATCCACATGCACGGCCATACTGTAAAGTGGCACCAGCATCAGCTTTGCTTCAAATTTACAAGCCCAAATCTCCGTTGACCATCCGAAATCAATCCCGAACCCCTCGAGGCCTCAAATAAAAATACCAACAAGTCCCATAACCTTATTCAAACATAATCGAGCTTTCAAAACACCAAAAACCATGCAAAACACCAAAATCACATCAAATTAAAGCCTATGAACTTTGAAACTTCTAAATTTCACCAAGGATGCCGAAACCATCCAAAGCACATCCGATTGACCTGAAAATTTGCACACTTATCCAAAATGACATTACAAACCTGATCCAACTTTCAGAATTCCATTCCGACCCCGATATCCTATTTTCGAGTGCCTACCGGAAATCGTCAAATCTAACTTTCGCCAATTCAATCCTAATTCTACACCGGATATCGAAACCACATTCCGAACACACTCCTAAGTCCCAAATCAACTAGTGAAGCTATCTGAACCATAAAATCTAAATTCTGAGGTTGTTTACCAATAAGTCAACTTCCGGTTGACTATTCCACTNATTTCCCCCCAAAATATCTTAAATGAACAATTACCACTTTATTTTCCCCCAAATATCTTGTCACTTAAATATCCATGAAATCATTAACAATTTAACATGTGCATACAGAATAGGGACAACCGGCCTGAGCAATCATAAAAATCATATATGTGCACTGCCGAGGGTCAAACGGCAACCATAATTACATCTTTCAATCTCGCCGTGGCGTACGGCCCGCTCCCATGAGAGTGGGGAAATAACACTCCTCTCGCGGAATGTAAATTGCAAAGTGGTCAGATACACACACAATATTAACCATAATGTATATTTCAATCTTGCCGTGGTGTACGGCCCGCTCCCATGAGAGTAGGAGAAATAACACTCCGCTCGCGGAATGTAAATTACGAAGCGGTCGCATGCACACACAATATTCTTCATAAATTTATTTTCCAGTGAACAATTCCTTTAAATTCTCAAATTCCATGATCTCAGGGAAACAAAGCCGCATATGACATAAATTCATAAAGCATATAGTTCAATTAAAGGAAAAACACAAGGCATGGTGTAGGCCTAACTACCTGGACATAACAATAATAGCCGCTACGTATGGACTCTCGTCACTTTGTACGTACGTAACCCCCACAAACATTATCACATAGTCATTTAAATCACCTAGGGGGACAATTCCCTCTTNAATAACATAGAATCAAGTTAATAGTCCGAGAAACTTACCTCCACCGAAGACCTCGAAATCCTTCTCCAAATAGCTCTCAAAATGAGTCAATCCGCATGCAAAATGAAGAAAAATGCCAAAATTTTGCGAAGGCATGAATTTATACTCTTCTGGTCAGTGGTCTCGCACTTGCAGCCACTTATGTGCACCTACGGATACGCACCTGCGGTCCCAGGTGCACATCTGCGCACTTGACTTAAGTCTCCATTTTCCGCACCTGTGACTAGCTCTTCGCACCTGCGCATCCGCAGGTGCGTCCACCCATCCGCACCTGCGACCCCTTCACAAGCTGCAAAACTCCGCACCTGCGCATGGTCCTCGCACCTGCGTCCATCGCACCTGCGGCTCCTCATCCACATGCACGGCCATACTGTAAAGTGGCACCAGCATCAGCTTTGCTTCAAATTTACAAGCCCAAATCTCCGTTGACCATCCGAAATCAATCCCGAACCCCTCGAGGCCTCAAATAAAAATACCAACAAGTCCCATAACCTTATTCAAACATAATCGAGCTTTCAAAACACCAAAAACCATGCAAAACACCAAAATCACATCAAATTAAAGCCTATGAACTTTGAAACTTCTAAATTTCACCAAGGATGCCGAAACCATCCAAAGCACATCCGATTGACCTGAAAATTTGCACACTTATCCAAAATGACATTACAAACCTGATCCAACTTTCAGAATTCCATTCCGACCCCGATATCCTATTTTCGAGTGCCTACCGGAAATCGTCAAATCTAACTTTCGCCAATTCAATCCTAATTCTACACCGGATATCGAAACCACATTCCGAACACACTCCTAAGTCCCAAATCAACTAGTGAAGCTATCTGAACCATAAAATCTAAATTCTGAGGTTGTTTACCAATAAGTCAACTTCCGGTTGACTATTCCACTTATCACGACCCAAAATACTAACTCAGGTCGTGATGGCGCCCAACACCGGGGTTAGGCAAGCCAACACTCAAATTACTAAGGATTTTCCCATATTTGATTAAACATCCCAACACGTGCCAAGGTTTTAAGTTCAAAACATTAATTGGAAAGATAATTAGCCTATTTAACCAAAAGCAGTCATAAAGAGGCGTGAGCCAATATACATGTACAGACCCGCAAACCATAATATCTACCACGTGTGTGCCAGTAAGTAGTTTCACAAGTTGCTACGGGCATACTAAAAGAATATACAAAAGATATAATATAACTGTCCCACTGTCTGAAAGAAATAGATGGGAATAACAAAAGAAACCACATAGTGCTGCCGAGGATCGTCAGGAGAAGCAGCTCATCATGAAGTCAGGTCTAGTCTATACTCAGAATCGAGCTCTGGTCTGATAACCAGATGCAACAGCCTCAGAACCTGTACAATTAAGTACAGAAGCGTCNCAATACTGAACCACCGCGCCTCACAGTCTCTGACAGCCGCTTCTTCAATACTTCTTCACAGTACTCTGACCCCATGCAACCAAAGAAACCACAACACCGACAAACCTAACATATTCCATACGATCAGTGACGACGACATCACATCACATGTGCATATCCCACCTCACTTAAAAACACCAAGTCTTACTACTTTATCAATCCAAAACTTGACCATTTATAGTCCAAATGCCTTTCCTCTGCCGGAACTAAAATGCTGAAATCTCAAAATGACACCCTGAGAAGACCTCCTTTCAAGCCATTCATCACCCCTCAACATATGGGCAAGCATTCTGTCATCATATCGACATCGTGCGATAACCAATCATAAACATCATAAACACCTGAGCATAACCTCAAGTCCTCGGAATCACAGCTAGTGGCTGAAACAACATATTACCCTTCAGCAGAGCAACGATAATAGCCTCAATCAACTTCGCTGGGAGAAACATCCCGCACCATACCCATAACACCATTTCAATTCCTCAAATTCTTGATTCATAGTAAGCGCTTCGCGACGCGTAATATTGAGTAAGAAGAAACGTAGGCATAAGCCTTAAAGGAATCAAATTGCACGATGAGGAATCAAGAAGGGGAGTACTCCTAACAGCCCTGTAGCCTCTCGAAGATAAGTACAGATATCTCTCTACCGATCCGCAAGACTTTACTAGACTTGCTCATAACTCGTGAAACCTAAGGGAACCTAGAGCTCTGATACAAAGTTGTCACGACCCAAATCCATAAGTTTTCACGGAGCTCTGATACCAAGTTACCACTGGCAGGCAAGCCAATCATTATATGGTTATGTTAAATTTCATGTTTTAACATTTCTGAAATCATTACCTTTCACTTAACACGCAATATCTAAATAAAATCCATTAAGTAGAAATAAGAGTCCAATATTCCATTTTTTGACAAAATACATCCCAAACACATCCCAGAACCCAGTGACACAAGTACATGAGCAATTTCTAAGAATTTTACAAATTCTGCCAAAACTTGTCCGAAATACAAATTGGACAAGGAATAAAAATGAGAGCACAATACATAGAGGAAGGCTCTGCCGACTGTGGGTCGTATTCGAATGATGCAACTCGTCTAAGTCTCCAAGTCAGCAATATTTCTATGAAGGTACCTCTGTAACAAAATGCACAGCAAGCGTAGCATGAGTACGAAAACAACGTGTACTCAGTAAGTATCCCTCCTAATCTCGAAGAGGTAGTGATGAGAGGTCGACTTGACACTCACTAAGGTCCAACAAAAATAATTTAACAATATATGATATCAGTAATAAGCATACGAGGATGATAAAAACAGTAAACATTAAAGATAACTGTAATTCAAAGAAATACTGAGAGTAAATAAGCAATTATTACATCATTTCCCCCCAAATATCTTAAATAAACAATTACTACTTCATTTCCCCCCAAAATATCTTAAATGAACAATTACCACTTTATTTTCCCCCAAATATCTTGTCACTTAAATATCCATGAAATCATTAACAATTTAACATGTGCATACAGAATAGGGACAACCGGCCTGAGCAATCATAAAAATCATATATGTGCACTGCCGAGGGTCAAACGGCAACCATAATTACATCTTTCAATCTCGCCGTGGCGTACGGCCCGCTCCCATGAGAGTGGGGAAATAACACTCCTCTCGCGGAATGTAAATTGCAAAGTGGTCAGATACACACACAATATTAACCATAATGTATATTTCAATCTTGCCGTGGTGTACGGCCCGCTCCCATGAGAGTAGGAGAAATAACACTCCGCTCGCGGAATGTAAATTACGAAGCGGTCGCATGCACACACAATATTCTTCATAAATTTATTTTCCAGTGAACAATTCCTTTAAATTCTCAAATTCCATGATCTCAGGGAAACAAAGCCGCATATGACATAAATTCATAAAGCATATAGTTCAATTAAAGGAAAAACACAAGGCATGGTGTAGGCCTAACTACCTGGACATAACAATAATAGCCGCTACGTATGGACTCTCGTCACTTTGTACGTACGTAACCCCCACAAACATTATCACATAGTCATTTAAATCACCTAGGGGGACAATTCCCTCTTACAAGGTTAGAAAGGAGACTCACCTCGTGTCGCACCTACTCTCCGGGTCAAGAACGTGCCTGTAACTCCAAACTCGTCACCCAAGGACTCAAAACTAGCCAAATGTTACATAAATATATCAATTTACACTCAAAAGTATGGAATTCTCCTATTTACTTAGTAATTTCATCCTACTTGAAGAAATCCCAAAATTCATACCCAGGCCCACATGCTCGGACTCCAGAAATTTTTGAACGAATCACTTACCCGTAACCTAAGGATCGTTAATATGTGATTTTTGTATGATTTCATGGTTAATGAATGGGTAATTCCCTAAATTTTCATAAAGCCCTAGGTTACTACCCAAATCCTTGATTTTCACTAATTAGGTAGTTAATTTGACTAGGAATTCATGCATTAAACTATCATTAGGGTAGAATTCACTTACTTTTCAGTAGCTAGGTCGTGGGGCTCATTTCCAAGCTCTCAAGGTCGTCTATGGTGGAAGAAAATGGAGTGAAATAAATAAATCCTGTATTTTGAAGAACTCACTGCCTACTGTAGTTCCACATCTGCGGCTCAAGGACCGCACCTGCGAGTGAAGGCTCGCACCTGCAGAACTGGGACAAGGGGCCTGGGCTCGCACCTGTGGAACTGAGTCCGCACCAGTGGCTCTGCACCTGCGGGAAATGGCGCGCACCTACGAGAAGAGGGCAGCCTATCTGGAGGTCGCACTTGCGAGGCTGGGACCGCAGGAGCGATCCCGCACCTGCGACTGGGCAACTAGACCTACGGTCACACCAGGATAGGTGCACAATCAATTGCTTCAGCTGGTTTTTAGCCTCGTATAGTGCCCGAGAGGCATCTGGGCCCACCCGAGCCCCCGTCCAAGTATACCAACAAGTCCCAAATCATAATAGAGACTCGCCTGAGCCTTCAGAACATTCAAAACAATGTTAAAACTCAAATCACACCTCAAAACCCCTAAAGATCAAACTTAAGAACTTCAAGTTCTTGGATTTGCTAATAATGCGCCAAAACGACCTATACTACCTGGAATGACACCAGATTTTGCAAAAAAATCATAAATGACATAACGGAACTATTCCCGGTCTCAGAATTTCATTTGTACCTCGATAACACAAAAGAACACGTCCCAAACCACAATATAAACTTAAGGAAACTCTTATTTCACTATTGGGCACCGAAACACTCCCGGGTCCTCCAAAACCCATTCCGAACATACGTCCAAGTCTGAAATCATCATACGAAGCTACAGAAACCGTCCAAACTCGATTTCGAGGTCATTTACTCAAAATGTTGACTGAAGTCAAACTTGGCCTTAAAGGCTAGCCTTAAGGAACCAAGTGTTCCTATATCACTCTAAACACTTCCTAATCCCGAACCATCCGCCACCGCAAGCATTAAATCATAATACGCCACTACAGAAAGTCTCATTTAGGGGAACGGGGTCGGGTAACACAAAACGACCGGTCGGATCGTTACACCACTATTGAACCAAGTTAAGAGACTAAGTGTCTCATTTCTCCCCAAAAGTTGCTCCGAACCCCAGCAAACCAATCTAACACAACATAATGAAGTTGAACCATATATAATGAAGCAGAAATGGGGGAAACAAGGCTATTACTCTTGGAACGACCGATCGGGTCCTTACATATATTTATTGGAAATAATTATATTCGAAAAAAATTTATTTGAGGGAGTATATTCGAAATATATATTTATTTGAAAGTACTATATTCTAAAGATTTTTATCTGAAAAAGTTATATTTCAAAGATTTATACTTGAAATACTTACATTTGAAAGACGTATATTTGAGGGACTTGATTAATTGGTTGTATATATGTTCCTTATTCATTTGAGCAATATTTATGGTGTTATTGTTGCCTTGTTATTTATATCATTTTTTTATTATTGTTGCCTTGTTGTTTATATCACTGGTTGATTATTGTTGTTATCACTACTATTGGCTCCTATTATTTTTATGCTATATTGCACAGGTTACTAGATTAGTGAGTGTCTTAACTGTACCTCGTCACTACTCCATCGAGGTTAGTCTTGATACTTATTGGGTACTGACTGTGGTGTACTCATACTACACTTATGCACACTTTTGTGCAGAGCTAGGTATTGGATATATCAGACTCAGACAGAGTTAAAGTGTGATCATAGGACTTAAGATAGAGATGTCCTGCCGTCACAGTCCCTTGGAGTCTTTCCATTTTATTGTACTCTCAACTTTCATTCCAACAGTATTGTATATTCGATCCTTAAGATCAGTACATGTATTCGGTTTGAGTTTGTGACTCGGTATTACCAGTCTTGGGAGGTTGTATAACTATTTCCGTTGTTGGTTTTGACACTTGTATTAAATTCTATTTAACAAAATGGATCGAATTGTTATTATGATCGGCTTACTTAATCTTAGAGACTAAGTGACATCACGATTCCTGTGGTGGTACTTTGGGTCATGACATCTAAAACCCTAATCATTTCCCCTTGAACGCCCGCTCATCTTTCCCATAACCCTCTCTAATATCTCAACCTCCCCACACCCATTAATCCTAATTCCTTGCATAAATTGCTGCAAGGTCACAAAATTAAACCTCACAACTCAATATCTCTTACACCCGCGAATCCCCCCTGATTATTTCCTGTTTCATCACTGAGATTCAAAATCCTAAAATCTGAAACCCTAGACTCTAAAACAAAACTTTAAATCGTCTGAGTTCCTCTTATGTTCGTTAAAATCGAAAGCATGCATGAAGGTTTCACATGATTTATTATTTTTATTCGATGTGCAGAGGTCAAATGTAGTGAACTCTAGACATTGAAGTTTTGAGCGATGATTTTTGGCTTCAAGCGGTCGACTCTTATCAGGTAATCCTTTTCCCTCTTTTGCTTATACTTTTCACCTCTTGTGTTATCTTCATTCACCCCAGTGTCAGACCTTATTATCTTTTGAAACCAATTGGAACCCTAGACTTGAATGCCACTATAAAAAGGGTCAGTCGATGCCTTCACCTAACATATAATCTAATACCATATGAAATACAAAAAGAAAGAAAGAAAAGGTAAAATATAAGGGTTCCTCACTCTTTACCATTTTCTTTTCCGATACTGAGTTTGATCATTGTACTGGTATTGAGTATTGGACCTTAAACGACTAGTGAATCACTCTCTCTTGCTTTGCTTCCTGATAGAAGGTCAGTGTACACCGACCCTCCCTTTCTTTCATTTATCTGTGTTATTATGTGCATAACATGTCTTCGTCTATTGATTATATTTCATTCATGATATATCTTAGCATTTTGTGACTGATTATTATGTTATGCTCTTATATGTTATTCTTATTGCTTAAGTTAATCATTTACTGATAACTTCTGTTACTATGGCTTGTTAATCTATGTAATGGAACTCATGACTTAATTGGATAAATAGTTATTATAGTGAATGATATGAATTCTGATGATCCTTTGTCATTATTAAGGGATCTTTTGATGATCCTTTGTCATTATTAAGGGATTTTTTGATGATCCTAATTGTGCTTGTTAACTGTAATGCCGTGTTTAGTTAGCTTGATCAAGCTGTGTTGTTAGACACTCTTGATGTCCTGTCGAGGGTTGAGGTATGTTACAATTGTGCTATATTTGTTCTTGTTAGTAATGGTATACCATATGTTAATGTGTCTAAAACTGATTTCTATCATGGTATTCATGTCATACCATTTAATGTGTCTGCTTGGGATGAGTAATCTGCTGTTAAAACCATGCATGCCCTACTCGTTATTTTTACTGCTGTGTGTATATATCTGCACATGATTTTAGCAGGTGTCTTGTCACATCTTCGTCATTGTCTCATCGGAGTTAGGATCGACACTTACGAAGTATATTGGGTCAGTTGCACTCATGCTACAGTTCTGCACTTGTGAAAATACTGGCATCGGTCCTAGTGGTGTCTAGTGGTACTTTTGCTCGGATCATATCTACATCTCAGACTTCAGGTAAAGGTGCATGTGTTCGCAGTCCTTGAAGTACCCATCTATTTCTATCTTACTGCTTATTTCATTCAGTTGTATTTCGTTCAAACAATACTTGTAGACTTCTAGTTGCTCTTGTACTGGTGACTCCAGATTTCTCGATTAGACTAGACCGTATAGTATTATGGGTATTATCTTATGAAATACAACTTTACTATCCGTTAATAATTTTAATCCCTCTATTTTAAATTGTTAAAATAGTTTATTGGTTATCAAATGTTGGCTAGCCTGGCAAGTAGATGTTAGGCGTCATCACAACCCCGAGGTTGGGAATTCGGGTCGTGATAGACACAGTGCAATGAGGTGGTGCTAAGGAGGTGGATATTAGTGATGATGGTGTATGGTCTGATATATGTTACTAATGTTGTTGGATTGAGAGTGTTGATACTTGAGAACGCTCACAGTTTACGACATTCTATTCACCAATGTGCTACAAAGATGTATCGTGATTTGAAGGAGCCTTATAGGTGGAGGAGGAAAAAGAAGGACATTGTAGGTCATGTTTCGCGGTATTTGAACTAATAGAAGGTCAAGTAAGAGCATCAGCAACCAGGTGGTTTGCTTTAAAGTTTCGAGATACCGGAGTGGAAATGGGAGCGCATCACTATGGACTTTGTGGTAGGATTTCCATGGACTTTGAGGAGATTTGACGTTGTTTTGGTCATTAAGAATAGAATGAACAAGTCTGCTCATTTCATTATGGTCATGGCTTCCTACGTTTTGGAATAGTTCGCTAAGATATACAATAGAGAGATTCTCCACTTGCATGGTGTGCCTATTTCTATCTTCTCGGATCAAGGCACTCAGTTTTAATTGCAATTTTGGAGAGCTGTTTAAAATGAGTTGGACACCCAGGTTGAGCTGAGCACTGGATTTCACCCGTAGACAGATAGGCAGTTTGAGAATATTATTCAGATATTGGAGGATATGTTGATGGTATGTGTTATTGATTTCGGAGGTCAGTGGGGTCAGTTTCTACCGTTAGCGGGGTTTGCATACAACAACATCTAGTAGTCCAGTATCAAGATGGCTCCGTATGAGGCCTTATATGGGAGGTGATGTCATTCTCCAATTGTTTAGTTTGAGTCTAGGGAGGATAGGTTATTGGGCACTAATTTGGTTCATGAATATTTAGAGAATGTTAACTTGATTCTAGAGTGGCTTCATATATCACAGTCCAAGTAGAAGAGTTGTGCTGGTAGGAATATTTGTGACATTGTTTTTATGGAGGGTGAGAAGTTTCTTGTTCGAGTTTTGCCTAAGAAGAGCGTCATGAGATTTGGGAAGAAGGGGAAGTTCAGTCCTCGGTATATTGGTCCATTTAGGGTGTTAGAGAGAGTCGGTGACGTAGCTTATAGACTTTCTTTGCCACCCATATTGTCGGAAGTTCATCCAATGTTTCATGTTTCCATGATTCAAATGTATCGTGAGGATCAGTCACATGTGTTGGATTTCAACTCGGTGCAGTTGGATGAGAATTTGGGGGTACGAAGAACAGCCAGTAACCATTTCGGACAGTAGGTTCATAAGCTGAGGTCGAAAGATATTGCATCAGTAAAGGTTCAGTGGAGAGGTCAACCGATCGATAAAGCGGCTTTGGAGATCGAGCATGATATGCGGAGCAATATCCTTATCTTTTGGCATCCTAGGAATGATTCTAAACCTGTTTGAAGATGAACATTTGTCTTATAAGGGGAGAATGTACTTTAGGGGGAGAATGTAACGATCCAATCGGTCGTTTTGTGCAAGGCTAGTATTCCCATTTGATGTTTCCTATATGCTTGTTTGTTATTTTGTGACTTGTTGGGATGGTTGGTTTATTTTGGGAAGGTTTGGAGAGTGAATTTGAAAACTTAGTTCTATTGTTGGAAGCTTAATTTGCAAGAGTTGAAAAATATATAACTTTTGTATAGATGACCTCGAAATGGTGATTTAATGATTCCAATAGGTTTGTATGGTGATTTTGGACTCGTGCATATGCTCGAATTTGGATTCTTAGATTCCTAAGAGATTTTACTCTTGAAAGTTGGAAATTCAGAGGTTTGGAGAGTTCACAGTGTTGACCGGGAGTTGACTTTGATATTATCGGGGTCCAGTTGGTGTTCCAGGACTTTTTATAGATTCGTTGTGTCATTTGGAACTTGTTTTACTGTCACGCCCCGAACCATGGCCTAGGCATAACATGGCACTTAGTTTCTGATTTCATATGATTGAGCGAACCAACTGGATGGATGGATCAACATGTGGTATAACTATAATCTGAATACAAAAAGGCAACGTGTTGTTTTACTGAAGTGTCTGACTGAAATATCATAAATGCAGAAAGTACTGAAAAGTCTACAAGTATAAACGAGTAAACGACAAGGCTATCACATAAAAGCATGCTAAGATCTGACTAACTGGACTATAGTCTACGAAGCCTCTAAAGAATACTGAAATTCTAACTGTTTATTGGGACAAAGGCCCAGACATACCTTACTAACTAATAAACTATAAAGACTAAGAAAGAGGGATAATGCCCCAAAATACTAGGGCTCACCAATAGCTTATACGAGATGTCCTAGCAAGAAGAATCGTTAACCTGTAAATCATTACCTATATCACTATATGCAACACTCGGAGAAAAAGGTATGTCAGTACATTTGAATTGCATTGGTATGTAAATAACTGATAGAAAGAACTATAAATACTGAAATTAAAACTGAAATGATAAATGATAATTGATAGTTGAACTGAACAAGGAAGTAAAAATATAAGTACTCTCTATTCTGAATGAGTAACCACATGTTTATCTGAGTAAATAACCATATATGTATATGTGTGTGTGCACGCACAAACTTCAGCCTTGGGACCAAGTATATGTATACCTATCTCCGTCCATTGGCCCAAAGACGCATAAAGCATAACCTATGGTCTCATGCCCAAATATAAGTGTTCAACACTTAAGGATTTAAAATCAAGAACTGAGAATCATATTGCAATACATGATACTAAAAAAATGGACCATACAAAGTTACATGATACTGGAAGGCTGTATAGAACTAGACTGAGACATGTATTCCTAATAAATTGATTTGTCATAACTGAGGCTCATGGGATATTGAACGAATTATGAAACTATACCATCTAGAGAATTGATGTTCTACAACTATTCATGAACTGGGGCATAATTACTTTCCGAGGTAGTTCGTAATAGTCATAAAAATTAGAAGTAAGGAGGATCATAAACATTCCCACATGTAAAAAGAGTTATCCTCGCATACCTTGACCTATACTTTTTAAGCATATAAAATGTTTGTCGCCTCTTTCAATGATAATATATGTCAATATATATTAAGAGCAACCAATATTAGCACTAATGTTCATGTTTTAGTCACTTAGGCATTTCCTCAAACACCTTATGGGCGTAAAGCCAAATAACCCTTATTAATGGCGTTTTCTTACCCCAAGTTTCATTTTACTACATCTAGGTGATTCTAAAACCCCAAAAAGATGTAACGAACACCATTTATCATCTCCAAAATGACTACAACAGTATTAAGTCAACAACCGAAAACCCTAGCATAGTTCAAATGATTCTCCTTCATAAACCCAAATACTGTTGTCCCAAGAAATCATCAATTCACAGTTATAAATGATTAAGGAGTAGAAGCATTACCTTTTTGAAGTTCAATCCTCTTGAATTCGAGTTCTACGGTTTCTTTTCCTAACAATGATATCTCAATCGAATATCTAATGATTTGAAGGGTTTGAAAATTTTAATGAGGTCTTGGAGAATAGAAATTAACTCATAATCATCATTAGAACATACCTTGGGTGATGGAGGGACCTTGGAGTAAGTTGGGTTCTTGAGAGCTTCCCCTTACATAGCAAATATACGTGTTTGGGGTGTAGGGAATGAGGTAGGGCCTTTAAAATGAGTTTCCAGGTGCGTGTTCCGGCAGATAAAAGCCCAATCGCGAACCTGGCCACGTAGCAAGGGCAATGACACTACCTCGAGTGCGCTGTCGCGCACCAGACTGCGAATTCTCCAGTAAAATTCACATAATCTTTTGTACAAAGATCTGTTCGGGCTTACATTTTCTCAAATTCCAAACAGATTTTTATGAAATAAGGATAGAATACATACCTTACATAAACTTAGTTGATTCTATTGAATTTTATGCACCTCACTCTCCGTCTTAATTGCAACACATCTATTTCAACCTATACTCATCCCAATATGACTTTACATGTCTAAAATGTCACATTAATACTTATTTAATACATCCACACATAATCCGAATTTATGGAGTGTTACATTATCTATCCCTTGGGATCATTCGTCCTCAAATGATTGTCCTGATTGTAACTACGGCTAACTCTGGACGTTAAACGGGACTGATGAAGACATGTGAACACTGAACTGTCATGAATACATGCATACTAAACTAAATGTATACATGATAACTGAACTGCTAAGATACTAAACTTAATAGGTATTGAACTGAATGACATGAATACTAAAAACATGGAGATTAGTTACCTTATACATTTTTCTCTTGCGCTTCAAAGAGATGGAGTTATCGGGACTTCATGCCTTCTTCGTCTTCCCATGTAGCCTCTTCAACCTTCTAATTCATGCAAAGCACTTTTACTGAAGAAATTTCCTTAATTCTCAGCTTGCGGATATAACGATCAACAATAGTTACTGGAATTTCTTCGTAAGTCAGACTATCTTTAACCAATGTAATATCTGTAGGAACTACAAGAGACGGGTCTCCCATGAATTTCTTCAACATAGACATATGAAACACTGGGCTTACAAAAGATAATTCTTATGGAAATTGTAACTCATAAGCCACTTGCCGGGTCCTTCGCAGGATTCTATATAGCTCAATATTGCGGAGACTAAGCATCCCCTTCTTCCCAAATCTCAGAATGCATTTCATAGGCGAAAATTTTAGAAACACCCAATTATTAACTTGGAAATCTAAGTCTATTGAATCAACTTGGCCTTTTCCATAGTCTGATAGACCAAATCGGGTCCCAACAACTCTGCTTCGCCAACTTCAAACCGACCAATTGGCGATCTACACCTTTACCCATATAGAGCTTGGTACGGTGCCATCTTGATACTAGAGTGGTAGTTGTTATTATATGAAAACTGAATTGAGGGGTAGATGATCATCCCAATTACCTTTAAAATCGATAACACGGCCCCTCAACATATCCTCAAGAGTTTGAATATCTCACTCCACCTGGCCATCTATCTGAGGATGAAAAGCTATTTTGAGGTTCATATTTGTGCCCAATCCTTTCCGAAAGGATTTCTAAAAGTTCGTTGTGAACTAAGAATCGCGATCGGAGATGATGTAAAAAGGAATCCCATGCAATCGGACAATTTCCTAGATATATAGCTTGGCATAATCGTCTACTGAATCCTTAGTCTTCACTGGAAAAAAATGAGCTGATTTGGTAAGTCGGTCTACAATCACCCAAATCTAATCATGCTTCTGAAATGAGCGAGGTAAACCTATTATGAAGTCCATGTTTATTATCTTCCATTTCCAAATGGGTATTTCTATACACTAAGCCAACAACCAAGCCTCTAGAATTCGACTTTCACCTGCTAATAATTTGAACACTCAACAACAAATATGATACGTTCTTTTTGATGTCGTTCCATCAATAAATATCCTTAAAATTATGATACATTTTTTTTGGAATTTAGGTGAATGGAATACTTGGAATTGTGGGCTTCAAACATAATCCACTCTCTGAGCTCATCTACGTCCAGAAAGCATAGTCTGCCTCTAAACCCCAAAGTACCATCATCTCCCCTTTGTTCAAAAGTTGTAGTCTTGCGTTTCCGAATCCTATCCTTCAGCTGCAATAAGTCGTGACCACTAGACTACTTTTCCTTCACTTTGGCTACTAAGGAGGATTCAACCCTGTTCTGAAAAACAATGCCACTATCTTTGGAGTTCAAAACTAGAACTCCTTGCTAAGTAGTGGACTTCCTTCATCATAGTTTGCTTGTTTTCCTCTAATGTGATAAGCTTCCCTTAGAACACCGGGTGAGAGCAACAACTACAACATTTGCTTTTCCCGGATGATAAAATATATCAACATCATAATCCTTGAGAAATTAAAGCCACCAAAATGCAATTCTCTTAGCTTGAATATGTATTAAAGACTCTTGTGATCTGTGAAAATATCAACGTGCACTCCATACAAATAATGGTATCAAATCTTTAGCGCGTATACCACAACTACTAAGTAGATCATAAGTTGAATATTCTTCTCGGGAGACTTGATCTGTCTGGACGCATAGGCTATAACTTTACCATGTTGCATTAAAACGCACCCAAGACCAACTCGCGAAACATCACAATAATCAACAAACCCTTTGTTTCTTTCCGGTAGCGTTAAGACTTGACCCAATGTCAATCTCTTCTTGAACTCCTCAAAACTTTTCTCGCAAATGTCTGATCGCTTAAAATTTATCTTCTTCTAAGTCAGTCTAGTCAAAAGGGATATATAGAGGAATATCCCTCCATAAAAACATATAATAGCTTTCTATACCCAAGAAACTTCTAATAACAGATGCTGAGGTTGGTGTAGGCCAATTCTTCACTGCCCGTATTTTCTGAAAATCCACCTTCACGCTTTCACCTGAGGTGACATGGCCCTAAAATGCTACTCATTTCAACCATAATTCACACTTAGATTGCATATAGCTTGCGATTTTATAGTGTCTGCAACATAATTCTCAGAATGTTCTGCATGGCCAGTCTCACTATGGGAATAAATAAAGATATCATCAATAAACACAATAACAAACAAATCAGGATAAGGCTTAAAGACGATGTTCGTAGGTCTAAGAAAGATGCCGGTGCATTTGTTAAACCGAATGACATTACAAAAAATTCAAAATGCCCATAACGAGCCCTCGAAGCTATTTTAGTAATATCAACTTCCTTCACCTTCAACTGATTGTACCATGATCTGAGGTTAATTTTGGAATAATACAGGGTACCCTAAAGTTGATCGAATAAATCATCCATTATGGGAAGAAGATACTTGTTCTTGATGGTGAATTTATTCAACTGAAGATAGTAAATCCACATGTACAAAGACCTATCCTTCTTTCGGACAAACAAGATCGGTGCGTCCCAAGGCGAGACACTTGGGCTTACAAATCCCTTATTTAGAACATCTGTTAACTGAACTTCTAGCTCTTTCAACTTTGCTGGGACATTTTATAAGACGAAATAGATATTGGCTCCCCCGGGAGTAGATAAATTCCAAAGTCAATCTCTCTATTGGCAGGGACTCTAGGAAGATCTTCAGGAAACACTTCTGGGAACTCATTTACAATTGTACTTATTGGAGAGTGGGAATTTGAGAATATGTATCCCTAACTCGAAATAGGTGATAGATATACCTCTTAAAATTATCTTTCTGGCTTTAAGATAGGAAATAAACCTACCCCTAGGTGCTACTGCATCACCCTTCCATTCTAAAACTGGTTCACTAGGAAATTCAAAACTTACTATTTTGGTTTTACAATGCACTGTGGCATAACAAAACTCTAACCAATCCATGCACATGATTACATCAAAGTCTACCATCTCTAATTCTACTAAGTCTACTATAGTAAGGCGATGACACACTTTGACTGGACATCCCCTATAGATACTTTTATCTATAACTGACTCTCCAACTGGAATGGACACTTTAGAGTGTTCATGTAACTTTTCTGGTTCTATCCCAAATTTCATATCCATTTATGGGGTTACATAAGATAGGGTGGATCTAGGATCCATAAGAACATAAACATCAAAGGTGAAAATTGTTGCATACTTGTGACAACATCTCCACGAGCTTCTGTATCTTGACGGCTAGCCAGCGCATAAAAGCAGTTCCGACCACCGCCCTTGTTTGGTACGTAGCAAACTCTACTGCCTCAGTGTTTGTAGCATGCATCACATGAAATATCTTCTGAACATGAATCATAAAGGTTATGGATCCTCATCCTTTTTAGACCTTATAAAAACTGGAGGTTTCATGTTGAGGAATTCCCAGGACCTAGAGCTACCCATCTCGTCACAAACACTTGTTCCTAGCCTCTAAGACTGCGAAGAAATAATTTAGGTGAGCAACTGGATAGCTCCCCTGACATCCATGTCTGAAGCACTAGGCGGTAGAGTAACTGGGACCTCCGTAGCCCTTCTGGTAGCAGGTGGGAGTGCTGAGCTAGATTCAACTCCCTGGGATGAAATTTCCTCACCCTGAGCAGCATTAGATGTAGCCCTCTGGCTAGTATTGGAGGTCCTCTTGGTGTACTTTATTTTTGTAAGCATTTATGAAATACGTAATTCTTACGAGTGAGAAGAATTCTTGAAAGTATTACTCTAACTGTACGATCTAGTGTTTTAGAAAAGTGAAAAAATCCTAGATCTCTTGGTGGTGCTAACGATGTGGATATTTGTGATGATAGTGTATGGTTAGATATGTGCTCCTAATTTTGATGTCCTGAGAGAGTTTATACTTGATGAGGCTCATTGTTATTGTTATTTTATTCATTCAGGCCTTACAAAGATGTACTGTGATTTGAAATTTCACTACTGGTGGAGGATGAAGAAGAAGGAAATTATGGGGCTTATACTTGAGGAGGCTCATTGTTCGTGTTATTCTAGCTCCAGGCTTTTTATAAGTTACAGATACCGGAGCGGAAGTGGGAGTGCTTCACTATGGACTTTCTGGTATGATTGCCATGGACTTTGAAAAGATTTGACATAGTTTGGGCCATTGTGAATATACTGACAATGTCTTCTCATTTCATTCCGATCATAACTTCCTACAGTTTAGAGTAGTTGTCTAAGATCTACATTAGAGATATTTCTGCTTGCATGGTGTGCCTATTTTTATCTTCTCGGATCAGAGCACTCAGTTTACATCGCACTTTAAGAAATCTGTTCATCGTGAGTTTGTCACCCAGGATGAGCTGTGCACTGCATTTCACCCGCAGAATGATAGGCTGTCTGAGCAAACAATTCAAATTTTGGAAGATATGTTGAGAGCATGTGTTATTGATTTAAGAGGTCAATGGGATCAATTTCTATCATTAGTGGAATTTGATATACAACAACAACTAACAATCTAGTATCCAGATGGCTTCGTATGAGGTCTTATATGGCATACGATGTCATTCTCAGTTGGTTTTACTAGGTGAGGCTAGGTTGTTGAGCACCCATTTGGTTCATGATGCTTCGGAGAAGGTGAAGTTGATTCAGAAGAGGCTTCGTACAACATAGTCTAGGCAGAAAAGTTATGCTGATAGGAATGTTTGTGATGTTGTTTTCATGGAGGGTGAGAAGGTTCTTCTTCCAGTTTTTCCAACAAAGAGCGTGATGATATTTGGGAAGAAAGGAAATTTGATTCTTCAGTATATTGGTCCATTTTAGGTGTTAGGGAAGGTTGGTAAGGTAGCGTATAAACTTGTTTTGCCACCCATCTTGTCGGTGGTTCATCCAATTTTTCATGTTTCCATACTACAGAAGTATCATGAGGATCAGTCAAATGTGTTAGATTTTTCATATTTGAGCCTCTTTTTCCCATTTGATGGTTTCTTTAAGCTTGTTTATTATTTTGTCACTTGAGGGGATGGTTGGTTTGGTTTTGGAACGGTTTGGCGAGTAAATTGGAACACTTATTTCCATTGTTGGAAGCTTAAGTTGTAAGAGTTAACCAATGTTCAACTTCTGAGTAGATGAGCTTTGATTGGTGATTTGATAATTCAAATAATATTGTATGGTGATTTTGGACTTGCGCGTATGTTCGAATTTGGATTCGGAGAATCCTAAGATATTTTAACTCGTAAAAGTTGATAATTTGGAGGTTTGGAGTGTTCATAGAATTTACCAGGAGTTTATTTTGATATTATCAAGGTCTGGTTGGTGTTATAGGACTTGGCATAGGATCATTGTGTCTTTTGAAACTTGTGTGCTTTCAAGCCGTATATCATGGCATGGGCATCACATGGAAATCGTGTATGACTGCATCTGATCGATCGAACCAATTGGATGTCTCGATCAACATATGGTATAATTGTAGGTTGAATATTAACATACAACATGCTGATCTACTAAAGAGTCTGACTGAAATATCATTATTTCGGAAAGTACTAAAAAATCTGCAAGTATAAACGAGTAGCCAACAAGGCTAACACATAAAATCCTGCTAACAGATGACTAAGGAGACTATAGTCTACGAAGTCATTAAAGAACACTAATATTCTAATTGTTTAATGGCAAATGGTCTCTTACATACCTTGCTAACTGAAATACTATAAACATTGAAAAAGATGAATAATGTGTAATGACCCAACCGGTCATTTTGAGCTCCAGCACATCGTTCAGTGGTTTGAGGCCGTGAGCAGCTTCGTTTCAGGTATTATGACTCGTGCGCGTGGTCGGAATTAAATTTCGGGAAGTTTAGAGTTGGTTGGAAAGAAAATTCTCATTTTAGAAGCCTTAAGCGGAAGACGAGCAGTCGCAAAGTGGGGGAGCGGCAGCATAACTTTGAATTTAAAGATATTGTCATGCATTTAATGGATGTCCATGAGGAGCGGACAGACTAGTAAAGTTGGTAAATGAAGTAGGGCGTAAGATGGGATATTGAAGTCGTAGAGGGCGTGCATTTCAGCGTCGTTTGAAGGTGTCCGCGGGTGATTTCCACAGGTGGGTTATCTCCTGTGAATAGGTTAGCGGTGGAATGGTTGGCAGGTCTCTGTGAGGGGATTCTAGTGGCTATTTGGTAGGAGGCAGGATGTGTGAATGATGCTAGAGAATTTGAGTATTTAGGGAGTGCTAGCAATAGAATTTGGAAGAATTGGACGGATTGGTTGAGAAAGATCGTGTTATCAAAGGAGAAAAGATCTCGGGAGGGATTAGAGTGGTGCAAAGAGTAGCTTCGGGCTAAGTGGGGGAGTCCCACCATCTGCAGTTGAGTCGCAGGATTGTGTTGTCATAGGGTTCCAGATTGTCGGCGTGTTGGCAAGTTATTACAGCAAAGAGAAAGGAGTAAACTACTGGTTTTGCATGGGATTTGATGAATGTGTGCTAAAGTTGGCTCTGTTGGACCAGGGTTAGGATTTGGAAGATTCAGAATTTTTCTTCAGACATAGGTAAGTTGTTAGGATAGTGACTTGGTCACATGATTCATTAAAAAAGGTGTCCATGTACTAGAAGAGCCTTGGAGTTGTTGTACTCGGGGCTAGTCAGAGTGGGTGACTCTCAATAGCGGTCCTAGTGAATTCAAAGTTAAGAATGTTGCGTTTAAGGGTTTCAGGTAGCAATATGATCGTGAATCGAGCTTTTGCAAAGTAATTTCGGAGAAAAATAAAGATGGTTGGAATGTTCTCTGATATGTTTCAGCGTGCAGGATAGTATTGGAGCAGTGAGAGAAATAAACTCTGGATTGTAGAAATATTATCAGGAGGGTATGAGACAGGTTGCGTGATTTAGGAAGCATAGTCTCGTGAATCAAGGTCACTCGTGATGAGTGAGGGTTGAGTTTGCTATGATTTAGGGAAGTTGCTATTATTCCTGAAGCAATTAAAGATGATTAAAAGAAGATAGATTGATTAGCCATGATTGGAATGGCACATTTACGGTTTTGATCAGTTCCTTCGGTGTGATTAAGTTACGCATGAGGTTTGTGCCAGTGTATGCGAGGCATGTCAGCCGTCGAAATAGATTTTTATTTGGAAGCGTTCAAGTATTATGGCCTGTCAGGTGTCGGCGAATCCCGGAAGGGTTAGGGTGGTATAGACTACTACTTAAGGATTTGCGTATTGGGTGATTGTGGCAATTCACTCGTGTGTTAAGATGGTTCTGTTGAATTGAGTTAAGTAAAAGGTTTTTATATGATGATGTGTTCACCCTATTGGTGGTTCAGAAGTTATGATGGAATTCTTGCGCTACCTCATATTGGCATGTTAGGTGTGGTAGGCAGTATGTAACTGGGAGTATGAATCGATATTGAGGTTCAGTATTATAAGGTTGTCATGAGCTCGGAAGACCAAGAAAAAGTAATTTGAAAGTTCAGAGTAAGCTGGTATTATCTTCAGTGTTACCAGAGATCGATATTCGGTGAAACATGCTTTGTACCCTGGTCATGGATTCTTGATGTGTTTTGCGGCCTTAGTTTGGTCGGTGTTATGGATGGGCAGACTTGTTGCCTTGTGTGGAAGGTCGTGGAAGCATGACCGCGAAAAGATTGTATAAAGTGTAACATGTAGTCACTTGATGGATTGAAGATTGGACTGAGTTTAAAGAAGTGCAATATTGCTTAATGGAGAATTTATGCCTGGAAGGCATTCAATTCATTTGGTTGTTGATTGTGGGCTGTTTGTCCCGACTATGATGGTTGTTCTCGCGTATTATGAGAGAAAGCGGGTTAATATGGACCCAGGTAAAAGATATTAGCTTAGTTCGGTGCAAGAAAGGTAGACTCGATGTTTGTGGATGTATTTAAATATGATTATGGGCTCTATATGAGCCAGGCATGTTCATTTTGGTAGAGTTCTTTTCATGGAAAGGTATTAGAACATCAGATGTTGCTCCGTCTTCGTAAAATTCATGTGATCTTATGACTGTGCCGCGTGAGTTATGAAACGACTTGATAATTTCTTATGTGTTGAGGTCCCGCGTAGCGGGGATGTTATGTGAGCAGGATAGCTCTTGAGATACAGAGTGTGTGTATATATATCACACCTTAGTTGTGCTTGAGTTTTGTAGCATGCGGCTCTATCAGTCTCCCAGGATGGTATTATGAACTTAGCGTGCTTGTGACTGATATTCGGTAATGTGTAATAGTGAACAATTAAGCTTCGTATATATTTCCTTATGTGAATTTTATGATGATATCGGGTGGCACACCGCCACAGGTATGTATTTGGATCAGGTTGCACGCCGCAACAGTGTGATGATGAGAATGGTTAATGTATATTTAATTTCTTATGTTTTACTTCTTATTTTCTTAGGAAAATTCGTATTAGTTGCATGAGTTGAGTAGTCCCTTCCTGAGTTATTTCTTATCTATCATGTTCGAGTTATGGCCTATCGGCGCGATAGGGTATCATATGAGGCTGTTGGTCATGTTTGGGGTGATTCGTTGTCTGAGTAGTTCACACTGGGTGAAATGAGATTATCGGATTAGGGATCAGTGTGATAAGTTTATGTGAAGTGTATATTAAAGAACAAATAACATTATTCAGGTTCATAATGAGATGATGATTCTAGTCAAGATGAGGTATTCAGTGATTTGTTAACTCTGTAGTTGGGGTGCGGATTTCTGCACATCTCCTCCGTTGTGGTGGTATCGTCAGCATTATAGCAGGATGTACGTATATATGTCATGAGGTGCATTGAGAGCATCAAATTCGTAGAATTCTGGCTATTAAGGTTCAAGTAGCGTCATTGTGGTCAGATGATGGATTATGCGGTGTATGGTTCGATTCAGCAAAGGTACGCAGTTGTGTTCTGGTGCCTCTTGTGGTAGTTGATACGTTGTTCATATATTGGAACTAGGCCTTGCAGAGAAATTTTAGGTGTTTGAATGAATTCTGAGCTTATTATATGGATAAAAGAAGAAATCTTCAGATTTGATCAAGCTAATGTACGCAACTGGGTTGTGGTAGCACAGGCAGGTGCTCGAAGTGTTAAATAGTGATTTCAGATAACTCCAGAGCAGTTCTTAGCAGGTTCGAGGACGAAAGTCTATTTAAGTGGGGGAGAATGTAACGACCTGACCAGTCGTTTTGAGTTATAGCGCGTCGTCCAGCGGTTTGAGGCCGTGAGCAGCTTCGTTTCGAGTATTATGACCCGTGGGTGTGGTCGGAATTGAATTTCGGGAAGTTTAGAGTTGGTTGGAAAGAAAATTCTCATTTCGGAAGCCCTAAGTTGGAGAAATGGACTAAGATTGGAATTTTGAGTAAACGACCTCAGAATCAGGATTTGAGGGTTCTTGTAGGTTCGTATGATGATTTCGGACTTGGGCGTATGTCCGGATCGGGTTTTGGATAACCCAGGAGCGTTTTGGTGCATATTGTGGAAGTTAGCATTTTAGAAGAATTTCATAACTTTGGGCTTGAATTGCATTTCTGAGTTATTGATGTCTGTTTGGGATTCCGAGTCTATGAATAGCTTCGTATGGTAATTATGGAGTTGGGAGCGCGATCGGAAGTGCATTCGGATGTCCGAAGGTCATTTTAAAGTCATTTGGCTAAAGATAGGAATTTGAAGGTTTTTGGAGAAATTCGACCGGAAAGGAAGAAGGATTTGCATATGGTGTTTATTGACCTTGAGAAGGCATACGATAAAGTTCCGAGAGAGGTCATGTGGAGGCGTTTGGTGGTTAGCGGCGTTCCGGTAGCGTACATTAGGGTGATTAAGGATATGTATGATGAGGCTAAGACTCGAGTAAGGACTGTGGGTGGTGACTCGGACCATTTCCCTGTGGTGATGGAGTTGCACCAGGGATCGGCTCTAATCCCATTTTTGTTTGCCTTGGCGATGGATGTACTATCGCGTCACATCCAAGGGGAGGTGCCTTGGTGCATGCTATTTTTCGATGATATCGTGTTGATTGACGAGACGCGTAGCGAAGTTAACGCGAGGTTGGAGGTTTGGAGACAGACCTTGGAGTCTAAAGGTTTCAAATTAAGTAGAACCGAGACAGAATACTTGGAGTGTAAGTTTAGTGAAGGGACCCAAGATGCAGATGTAGAGGTTAAGCTTGATGCTCAAGTTATCCCCAAGAGAGTGAGTTTTAAGTATCTCCGGTCTATTAGGCAAGACATGGCGCTGCTTCAGCTCACTGAGAACATGACACTTGATAGTAGGGTGTGGAGGTCGAGGATTAAGGTAGATGGTTAGTAGCTAATTTATAGTGTTCGTCGATAGGTTTAGTAGCATGTATTTCCCTTGATATTCTTAGATTTTATTACGGTATGTAGTTCTGTTCGCCTCAGGTTTGTATTTCCTGTTGCTATTATTGGATACTATTTATCCTGTATTACGATATGTGATTCATATTTTTATTTTTATTTTTTATTTTTTGTTTTTATTTTTATTGTATTTTTATTTTTTATTTTTTATTTTTTTATTTTTATTTTATTTTTATCTTTTTTTTATTTTCTTTATTTTATTTTTTTAATTTTTTGGTTTTTAGCCGAGGGTCTATTGAAAACAACCTCTCTACCTGCACTAGGTAGAGGTAAGATTTGTGTACAAACTACCCTCCCTAGAACCCACATGTTGGGACTAAACTGGGTTTATTGTTGTTGTTGGAGAAATCCGATCGGAAGTGGAAATTTTGATATCGGTGTCGGAATGCAATTCCGGAAGTTGGAGCAGGTCTGTAATGTCAAATATGACTTGTGTGCATAATTTGGGGTCAATCGGACATGATTTTATAGGTTTCGGCGACGGATGTAGAAGTTGGAAATTTCTAAGTTCACAAAGTTGAATTTTAGTGCGATTCGTGATATCGGCGTTGTTTGATATGATTTGAAGCCTCGAGCAAGTCCGTGTGAGGTTATGGTACTGAGTCGTGTGATTGGACGGGGTCCTGAGGCCCCCAAGTGTGTTTCGGGGTGGTTCCGGGTTATTTCCAAGTGAATGGTTTCTGCTGTTGTTCTGGTGTTTTGGGGGTTCAATGCGATCGCGGCCTTAGTTGTGCGATCACGGAGAAGGATTTGGAGGGAGATGGAAAAAGGGATGTGCGATCTCATGAATGCTTGTGCGATCGCGGAGAAGAAAATATGTACAACATACTTGGCTTGTGCGATCGCGGCTAATTGTGTGCGATCACACAGAAGGTTTTCCTAGGCAGTGTTCAATTTAAAACGGATTTTTCCCATTTCTCTCATATATCTCTCATGGTTGGGGAAATTTTGGAGGATTTCAAAGTGTGATTTTAATCAAGCATCAAGAGGTAAGTGATTCCTTATCATTTCCAAGTTATTTCAAGGTTTATACATGGAAGTAGACATGAAAATTGTGGGAAAATTGAAAATCTTAAAGGAACCTAGAAAATGGTAATTTGGGTTTTGAGCCACGAATTGAGCATGGAATTTAGTGTAAATTGTATATTTGAAATAGTAAATCTATGGGTAGGATTTATCTTCGAGAAATTTCGAATTCCGGGCACGTGGGCCCAGGAGCATTTTGGTCATTTCACTAAGCGGGTTGGGAAATTATATAATTTGGAATTGTTGCAAATATTAGAGTATATTTTCATTTGTTTGCTGTGAATTGGATAGTTTTGGGGCGTTGTGCGTCCGTTGGAGTCGTCGGAAAGGGCTTGGAAGCCGATTATGGAATTTCGGAGCGAGGTAAGTCTCCTTTCTAACTTTGTGAGGGGGAATTGTCCCACTAGGTGAATTAATTAACTATGTGCTATTATCTTCGGGTGCTACGTACGCACGAGGTGATGAGAGTCCGTGCGTAGATACTATTATGTCATGTCCGGGTAGCCTAGGACCCACTAGCATGCCTTACCTGTTGTACCTGTGATCTTGTCTGTAATATTAGACTGCTAATATAGTTGAAATTGTAATTGAATGTCTAAAGAAGATTAGAGTTTATTTTCTTAAGCATCTAAAAAGAGAATTGATTTCTTTCGCGGGCAATTGTATTTCCGGATAAGGTTATGTAATTAAACATTATAAAAACTTGGCAAGTAAATTTCGAAAAAGGGTTTAAATACTATTTTGTGGTTTTCAAAAGAGAAATTTGTCATTTACTTGAGTACTTGTTTTCCCGACGTAGTCGGGGTGGACTGTCTATTGTGCATGACTGCATGTGACCGCTTCGCAATTTACATTCCGCGAGCGGAGTGTTATTTCCCCGACTCTCATGGGAGCAGGCCGTACGCCACGACGAGATTGAAAGAAATATTATGGTTCGGGCCGTTCGACCCTCGGCAGCGCACATAGATGATTATTATGATGGCTCAGGCCAGTTGTCCTTATCTTATATGTGCGTGCTAAATTATTAAATATTTTTCATGATTTTTGAAGTGATAAGATATTTGGGGGAAAAATAAATAAAAAATTGTGGATTTATGATATTTGGGGGAAAACAAAGAGGAGATTGTTTATTTAAGATATTTGGAAAAAAATGAGGAAGTTGTAACTGTTTGTTTATTTCCAGTATTTACTTGGATTTCAGTGCCTTTATATATATTGCTGCTTTACTGCCTTTACATGCCTACCGTGTTCATCATATGTTGTTAATTAATTTGCTGGCCCTTAATGAGTGTCTAATTCGACCTCTCGTCACTAACTCTCTGAGGTTAGGCGGGCGACTTACTGAGTACACGTTGTTTTTGTACTCATGCTACACTTGCTGTGCATTTTTATTGCACATGTGCTTTCGTAGCAATATGGAGGATTCAGAGACATAGGCAAGCTGGATCATCCGGAGGCGATCCGCAACTGACAGAGTCTCCCTCGTTTGGTATTTGTTTTCATTTTAAAATTTCCTAGTCCAATTTGCATTTCGGATATGCTTTGTGATGATTGTATAAGTTCTTAGAAAATGCTCATGTACTTGTGACACCGGGTTATGGGATGTGTTGGGATATAATTGCTAAAATGGAATATTCAAACTATTGTTTTACTCGATAGATTTTATTTAGTTAATATGTAATAAAGTGTAAGGAGATGTTTTTTTTCATAAATGTTAAAACAGGAAATTGTTTCAATTAATTAATGACTGGTTTGCCTGACAATGATGTCCGGCGCCACCACGACCTTAGGGGTTTTGGGTCGTGACATAATGCTCCGAAAGACTAGGGCTCACCAATAGCTGATACGAGATGTCCTAGCAAGAAGAATCTTTAACATGTGAATCAGTACCTGCATCGCGAGATGCAAGCCTCGGGAAAAAAAGGATGTTAGTACATTTCAATTGAACTAGTATGTAAAACAGCTAAAAGAAAGAATTGTAAATACTAAAACTAAAGTTGAACTTATAACTAAACTAAACAAGGAAGTAAAGATATAAGTACTCCCTATTGAGAATGAGAAACCACCTGTTTTATCTGAATAATAATCTGCGACCTCAGGTCCAATATATATATATATATATATATATAAGTGTGTGTGTGTGTGAAACTTACAGCCTCGGTCGCAAGTATACATATAAAAAAGTGAGGCCTCATGCCAAAAGATGGATAAACCAAACCATAAAATACGGCCTCGGGCCCAAATATAGTTGTTCAACACTTAGGGATTCAATATCAAGAACTGAGAATCATATAGAAATACATGATACTCAAATACTAGACCATACTAAGTTATATAATACTGGAAGGCTACATAGGACTAGACTGAGACATGTATTCATAATAAATTGATTTGTCATAACTGAGGCTCATAGAATACTGAATGAACTACGAAACTATATCATCTAAAGAATAGAAGTTCTATCACTATTTATAGAACTGCGGCATAATTACTTTCTGAGGCAACTTGAAAAATTCATAATAAATGAGAAGTAGGGAGGATCATTAACATAACCAAATGTAAGGAATGTTAGCCTCACATACCTTGACTCTGGCCTTTTTAAGCGTATCTCAATGTTCGTCGCCTCTTTAAACGATAATATATTTAAATATAAATCAAGAGGAACCAATAATAGAACTAATGCTCTTGTTGTAGTGACTTAGGGATTTTATCAAACACCTTATGGGCATAAATCCTCATAGCCCTTATTAATGGTGTTTTGTGCACCTAACCCTCATTCTACTACTTCTAGATGATTCGACAATCTGAAATAGATGTGACTAATACCATTTCTCATCACCCAAATGACTCCAACAATATTAAGTCAACAACCTAAAACCCTAGAATTTTTTTTTCTTCTCTTTATTGAACCCGTTTACTATTCTCTAAAGAAGTCATCAATTAACAACTATAAATGATTACCCACTAGAAGCATTACCTTTCTGAAGTTAAATCCTCTTGAATTTGAGTTCTATAGTTTCTTTTCTCAACAATGATGTTCCAATCGAATATCTAATTATTTGAAGGGTTATCCGTTTTAATAAGGTGTTGAAGAATTCAAATTAACTTAGAATCATCATTAGAAATTACCTTGGATGATGAAGGGACCATGGAGGTAGTAGGATTTCTTGAGAGCTTCCCTTTCTAGAGAAAATTTACGTGTTTGATGTGTAGGGAACGAGGTAGGACCTTTAAAGCAAATTTCCACGTGTTCGTTAAGGCAGATAAAGGCCCAACCACGAACCTGACCAAGCAGCAAGGGCAGTGACACTGCCTCTAGTGCGCTGTTGTGCACAGGATGGTTCTTTGTGCAGTGGACTGCGCAGACTGCGTATTGTCTAGCAGAACGCGCATAACATTTTGTACAGAGATCGGTTCGGACTACACAATCATTGGAAATATATTTCAAAGGTCTATAATTTCATATTTTAAGGATTCTCAAATTTATAACATATGTTCACTAAATTAGGATGGAAGGCAAACCATCCATAAACTTAGTTGATCCAATCGAATCTTTTGCACCTCACACCCCGTCTTGATTCCAACATAACTATTTCCCCTCATACCCAGATCGTTAGGACTTCACTTGTCTAAATATCACATTAATACTCATTTAATACTTCCAGACCTATTTTAAATTTACAGAGTGTTACATGTGCAAAGGCTGGTTGAAATTTTGAATGATTTGGCATGTTTAAGACGAGTTTGGAGAAGTTTTAAAATTTGGAAACCACGAGATGGATTTTGGACGTGGATAATGGTTTCTATGGCTTAAATGACTCATATTAAATAATACGATGGCATTCTTGTTGTTATGATGTCCGCTGTCTTATATTAAATTATTCCATATACATATGCATGAGCGGAATGTTTCTATTAAGGAAAGTTGATGATATTGGCACTACGAGTACTTGAGAGGATATTGATTACTGTTATTTGGATCATTATTATGATCTGATCAACACTTGGATATGGATCTATTACTCCAGAGTTAGGTGATTGATTACCTATGTTACATTGGGTGCTGTGAGCGTAGGCACCTATGATTGTTTTGGTGCTTGTTGGACACGTGGCATGTGTCTTGCATATGGATTTATGCTGTGAGATATTGAGAGTGGGATCCTGAGAGTGCATATTCCTCTATATTTGGCCTATTCGTTGGATTTATGCCTGCATTGTTGACATGTACTATGTATTATTCGAGCATTGGGTTGCTGATATCTTATTTCATCACTAACATCTGTGAAAGCATGCCTAAATTCTATATAAACTCTATTTGAGCTTTCATATTCATTTGATGATATCATGCCTCATTACATATTTGATTTACACTTTCATATGATTTTTGGAATGTTAGAATCAATGTCGAGCTCGCACCACTACTTCTTTGAGGCTAGACTTGATACTTGTTGATTATCGTGTTTTGTACTTGTGCTATGTTTCTGCCCATTTTTGTGCAGGTTTTGAGGCTGGTGTTAGTGGCATCATCCAATCCAGTAGAAGGCTTGTGGAAACTTCGTGGTTAGCTTCTTCAATTGCTCCATTCGCAGCATATGAAGTCCCCCTCCACATCGATATATTATGTCTTTATTTCCTTTTTCAAACAGACACTGCTATTTCGCTGACTTTACACACTCTTATTAGATGCTTGTGATGGTTGTATACTGTCACGACCCCAAATACAAAGCCGCCAATGATGGCACCTATCATGATACTAGGCTAGCCAATCCACTCGGAAAACAACATAAGGACTTTCCCTTAAATTCGAAACTATTCAATATTCCACAAAATTATTCCGGTTAAGCAGTATAAAGCAACAAAATGAATAAAATAGTTTATACACTGCCCCAAAACCTGGAGTCAACCGTCATGAGCATCTACAAACAATACCACGTACTACTATTTCCTTACTACAAGCAGTTCTAGGAAATGATATCAAATAACAGGATAAGAAGGGAAAGAGGGCATGCTGCGGACGCTAAAGAGGTACCTCAAAATCCCGAACAAAATTCAAAGAGAAGGTGAAAACAGCTAGCGCTAAGATCCAACACCTGAATCTGCACACAAGGTACAGGGAGTAATGTGAGTATGCCAACTCAGCAGTAATGAAAGTAAATAATGTCTAAGTTAACGAAACACTCGTCACTCGCACTCAGTAGGAACATGTGCTCACTAGGGGTGTGTACAGACTCCGGAGGGGCTCCTACAGCCAAAGCGCTAATATCAAGCCATCTCGTGGCATAATCACTCAGGCTCTCGGCCTCACATCATAAACAATGTAACATGCTGTGGCGTGCAATTCGATCCCATAACATCCTCACAATATAGGCCCTCGGCTACACTCAGTCAGAAATCTCTCAAAAAGCCACTTGGGTTATCAGTAAAATGGGGTACTCAACCCAAAATATCATTTTATATCTCAAAATAGTGTAAATAAGACTGAGTTTCGAAATCTATTATACATAATATGGCTGAGTGTAAATCATAATCTAACCCATTGAGGAATAGCAGTAGAAGCCCCCAAGGGGTCCAAATACATGGCACGAGGCCCAAATGTAGCTTTCCGCCCAAAACATAGTAATAATCTTTAAAACATGAAATATCATATGATTTAGAATCAAATACGCAACTCAATAGTTTCCACGGGATGGACCAAGTCACAATACCTTATCAGTGCACGCCACACACTCATCATCCAGCATGTGCGCCACTCCAAAACTAGTGAGAAAATACGAAGTCTGGGGTTTCATACCCTCAGGACAAGATTTACACTCATTACTTACCTCAAATCTGCCTAAATACTAATCTGCGGTGCTCTTGCCTCTCGAATCGGCTGCCGATTGCTCCGAATATAACCAAAACAAGATTAATATTATCAGTATACGCTAAAGGAACAAAGCCCACTTTCAAATTTTAAACACGACATTGACCTAACCCGACCCCCGGGCTCACGTCTCGAAATTCTATAAGAATCACATCACAAGAATCTTCATCCTTTCCCGAGTCTATACATATAAAATGCATCGAAATCCAACCACAAATAACCCCTAAATTCCTCAATTTTAAGTCTCAAATTCCCAAGCCCTAAACCCTCAATTTATACCATTAAATTCCCACTAATTCCATGCTTAATCCGCCAAATATAAACAAAGAATCGAGTTTTAGGTCCAAGAAACCTACCTCCACGGAAATCCCTTGAAATCCCTCTTCAATTTGCTCCCAAAAGCCTCACCCCGTATGAAAATTTATATGAAAATGCCTAAAATTCGCAAAGGCAAGTATTTATATCCTCTTCCCAGCGAATACTGCATCTGCGGCCTTTTCCTCGCACCTGCGGACCCGCACCTGCTGTCCCAGGTGCGCACCTGTGAATTCCCACTTAACAGATCACTCCCGCACCTGCACTCCACTTACCGCATCTGCGGATTCGTAGGTGCGGCCCAAACTTCCTCTACTGCGGTTCGTTCCTAGCTCTCACATCTTCGCACCTGCGACGGCCAACCCGCACCTACAGTGATCGCACTTGCGGTCACCAATCCGCATACGCGGGATGACAAAACAGCGAACACCAGCAAATTCTAATGCTAAAAATGTCATCCGCCAACCTTCCGAACTCGTCCCGAGGACCTCGGGACCTCAGCCAATGGCACCCTCAAATCCTATATGATCACTCGAACTTAGTCGAACCTCCGAACAACCAAAACCACATCAAAATGCCAAATAAATCCATAATTCGAGCCTAAGGATTTCTAACTTCCGAAATTCGCCAACGAAGCTGAAACCAACCAAAACACGCCCGGATGACCTGAAAAGATGCACACACATCCAAAATGACACTACGAACCTGTCCCAACTTCCGGAATTCCATTCCGACCCCGATACCTAATTTTCCACCGCCGACCGAAAATTGCCAGAAACTAAATTTTGCCAATTCAAGCCTAATTCTACTCCGGACCTCCGAGTGACATTCCGAACACGCTCCTAAGTCCCAAATCACCTAATGAAACTATCTGTGCCGCCAAACCCTCATTCCAAGATCGTTTACCTAATAGTCAACCTCCAGGTGACTTGTCTCATCTCTCACCACGACCAGTCCGAACCAGAACGAACCAACTCAACACTAAATAATTAGGCTAAACAACACACAATAAACCAAAAACATGGGAAACAAGGCTAAATATTACGTACAAGCATTCTCCCCCTCTTAAACAAATTAGGCCAGGTCATTACATTCTCCCCCTCTTAAACAAACTTTCGTCCTCAAACGGGTCTAGTAACATACCTGGAGTCTCAAATAAGTGAGGATATTTGCTCCGCATCTCCCGCCTGGTCTCCCAGGTGTCCTCCTTCACCGACTGCCCCCTCCACTGCACTATCACTGAAACTACATCCTTAGACCTCAACCTTCTAACCTGACGACCCAAAATAGCCACTGACTCTACCTCATATGACATATCACTCTCAAGCTGAACTGTGATGAAGTCCAAAACATGTGACGGGTCACCAACATACTTCCGAAGCATGGAAACATGAAATACCGAATGAACACTCGATAAGTTGGGTGGCAAAGCAAGTCTATAAGCCACCTCTCCAACCCTCTAAAGCACCTCAAAAGACCCAATGAACCGGGGACTCAACTTGCCCCTGTTCCCGAACCGCATAGCACCCTTTATGGGTGACACCTTTAGTAGCACCTTCTCCCCAACCATGAAAGACACATCTCGGACCTTCCGGTCCGTATAACTCTTCTGCCTAGACTGCACCGTGCGAAGCCGCTCCTGAATCAATTTCGCCTTATCCAACGCATCCTGCACCAAGTCTCTGCCCAATAGCCTAGCCTCACCCAGCTCAAACCAACCAACTGGAGATCTATACCTCCCAACATATAAAACCTCATACGGAGACATCTGGATACTCAACTGATAACTGTTGTTATATGTAAACTCCACGAGTGGCAGAAACTAGTCCCATGAACCCCAAAATCAATGACACATGCATGCAACATTTCCTCCAGAATCTGAATAGTGCGCTCCGACTATCCGTCCATCTGAGGATGAAATACTATGCTCAACTCGACTTGAGTACCCAACTCCCTCTGCACGGCCCTCCAAAACTATGATGTGAACTACCTTTGTCAACATGGTAGAAACTGGGACACCATACAACCGGACAATCTCCCTGATATAAATCTCAGCTCACCGCTCCGAAGAATAAGTACTACCAACAAGAATGAAGTGCGCAGACTTGGTCAGCCGATCCACAATAACCCATATAGCATCGAACTTCCTCGAAGTCCGTGGGAGCCCAACTACAAAGTCCATGGTGATCCGCTCCTACTTCCAGTCCGAAATATCCAACCTCTGATGCAACCCACCTAGCCTCTGGTGCAAATACTTGACTTGCTTGTAGTTGAGACACCCAGCTAGAAAGTCAAAAATATCCTTCCTCATCCTCCTCCACCAGTAATGTTGTCTGAGATACTGATACATCTTCGCGGCACCCGGATGGATGGAATACCGCAAGTTGTGGGCCTCCACTATAATGAACTCTCGAAGTCCATCCACATTAGGCACGTATATCCGACCCTGCATCTGTATAAACCCATCATTTCCAATAACTACATCCCTGGCATCGCCTCGCCGAACCCTATCCTGAAGAACGAGCAAGTGTGGTTAATCATACTGGCGCTCTCTGATCCGGTCATAAAGAGACGACCTGAAGGCTACACAAGCCAATACCCGGCAAGTCTCTAATAGACCAAATCTCACCAGCTGACCCGCTAAGGCCTGAACCTTAAGTTCTAAGGGTCTCTCTGCTGCTAGAAGATATTGTAGACTACCCAAACTCTATGCTCTACGACTCAAGGCATCAACCACTACATTGGCCTTCCCTAGATTGTATAGGATAGTGATATCATAGTCTTTGAGAAGATCCAACCATCTCCTCTGACGCAAATTCAGATCCTTCTGCTTAAACATATGCTGCAGATTACGGTGATTAGTGAAAATCTCACAATGCAGCCCATTCAAATAATGGCGCCAAATATTCAAGGCGTGAACAATGGCTGCTAGCTCAAGGTCATGCAATGGATAATTCTTCTCATGAGTCTTCAACTGGCGTGAGGCGTATGCAATCACCCTACCCTCCTGCATCAAAACACAATCGATGCCTATCTTCGAGGCATCACAATATACGGTATAAGAACATGAAGTTGATGGCAATACTAACACTAGAGCTGAGGTCAATACATCCTTGAGCTTCTAAAAGATCTCCTCACACTTGTCCGACCACCTGAACGAAGCACCCTTCTGGGTCAATTTGGTCAAGGGCGAAGCTATAGAAGAAAATCCGTCCACAAAGCGACGGTAATACCCCGCCAAACCAAGGAAGTTCCTAATCTTTGTAGCTGAGGACGGTCAGGGCCAACTCTGCAACCCCCTATCTTCTTCAGATCAACCTGAATACCCTCACTGGACACCACGTGCCCCAAGAAAGCTACTGAGCCAAGCCAAAACTTGCACTTGGAGAACTTTACATAAAGCTTCTCCTCACTCAATCTCTGCAAAACCACTCACAAGTGCTGAGCGTGCTCCTCGTGGATACGCGAGTACACTAGGATTCCATCAATGAACACAATAACAAAGGAATCCAGATACGGCTAAAACACGTTATTCATCAAATGCATGAACACTGTTGAGGCATCGGTCAGCCCAAAAGACATCACCATAAACTCATAATGACCATAACGAGTCCTTAAACTTGTCTTGAGAATATAAGAATCCCGAATCTTCAACTGATGATACTCGGATCTCAAGTCAATCTTAAAGAACACCCTGGCTCCCTAAAGCTAGTAAAAAAAATCATCAATACAAGGCAAAGGATACTTATTCTTGATTGTAACCTTGTTCAACTGCCTGTAGTCAATACACATTCTCATGGAACCATCCTTCTTCATCACAAACAACACTGGTGCACCCCAAGGTGACACACTAGGCGAATGAACCCCTTATCTAGGAGTTCCTGAAGCTGCTTTTTCAATTCCTTCAACTCCGCTGGTGCCATATGATAAGGTGGAATAGAGATAGGCTGAGTGCCTGGCACCAGATAATTACCGAAATCAATATCCCTGTCAGGTGGTATGCCTGGCAGGTCTACAGGAAATACATCCGGAAAGTCAGGGACCACAGGGACAGAATCAATAGTGGGAACCTCAAAACTGACATCCCTCACAAAATCCAAATAGGAGAAACACCCCTTATCTACCATACGCTGGGTCTTCAGGTAGGAAATCACCCTACTACGAACATACTCAATAGAACCGCTCTACTCACCTCGAAAATCCTGGCATAGCTAAGGTCACGGTATTAGCGTGACAATTCAAAACAACATGAAACGGAGATAGCCAATCCACACCCAATATCACATCAAAATCAAGCATGCTAAGCAACAACATGTCCACTCGGGTCTCCAGACCCCCAATAGGTATAACACATGACCGATGCACACGGTCTACAATAATAGTATCGCCCACCGGAGTTGACACATGAACCGATGCAACTAGAGACTCACGGGTCATGTGTAGAAAATGGGCAAAATATGATGAAACACAGGAATACGTAGAACTAGGTTCAAATGAGGCCAAAGAATCTCGGCGACAGACTGAGACAATACCTGTAATCACTGCAGCTGAGGCCATAGCATCTGGTCTGGCTGGAAGTGCATATATACGAGTCTGACCTCCACCTGCACGACCTCCCCTTCTAGGGTGGCCCCTAGCGATTTGACCCCCACCCCTAGCTGTCTGGGCAGGTGGTGAAGTAACTGGAGCCGAAGTCGAGGGACGACCCTCTGTTGAGAAGACCCACCAAGGCGACGAGGGCACTGTCTCCATACATGATCAAAATCTTCACAGTCGAAGAAAATCCCTGGAGCTAGAGACGGGGACTGAAAGAAACCCCTAGCACCAGAATGGCCACTAGAAGAACCATGCATAGAGGAACCCTGAACTTATGGTGCTCGAGCTGCGCTCGGGTCTGGAAGGGCACTGAATGAAGAACGGTTCGACTGAGAACTACAGGGACCATGCCCTGAATATGCACCACTATAGGCTGGGCGGACTAGCTGAGGAGGCCTGAATGAACGACCTCTACCATGCTGAAACTGTCCTCTGAAAGAAGCACCGTTGAAACTACCAGATCCATGAGGCTTCTTGGCCTCTCTCTCCTCTCGCTTCTGGCGGCGAACTGACTCAATATCTCGAGTTGCATCAATAACCTGCTCGAAAGTAGCACCTAAAACTCTATCTTAGGTCATCAGAATACGGAGCTGATAAGTGAGGCCATCCACAAACCTCCTAATCCTCTCTCTCTCTCAGTCGGAACCAACTCTGTGGCATGATAGGCTAGCTCTGAAAAACCTCATCTCATACTGCGTCACTATCAACTCACCCTAGCGCAACTGCTCAAACTGCCTATGTAGCTCCTATCTGTGAAACTGGGGAACATAGTTCTCTAAGAAGAGAGTAGAGAACTGTTGCCAAGTAAGGGGTGTTGCACTAATATGCCTACACCTCTCATAAGACTTCCACCAGGTAAAAGCATCCCCTGAGAACTAGAAGGTAGTAAACGAGACCCCACTAGTCTCCAGAATCCCTACAGTGCGAAGCATCCTATGACACTTATCTAAGAAACCCTGGGCATCCTAACCCTCAGCACCACAAAATGTAGGAGGCTGAAGTCTACTGAATCTCTCCAACCTGCGCTGCTCATCATCTGGCATGACTGTAATCACAAAATCCTGAGCTGGGGCAACTAGCTGGGCTGGAACTGCCTCCGGGGTCTAAAGCCCCTGAATAACCTGCTCAGGTGTACGGGCATCTGGAGTTTGAGTGCCTCCCCCGACCTGAGAAGTAGCATCAATGGAAGAAACAATAACTGCTTGTGCAAGACTGGTGCACATAGTCAAAATCTGAGCCAGAGTCTCTTGAAGCCCAGGAATCACAATAGGCACTGTCAATGCCTGCCTGGGTCCCGCCGGAGCATCTACGATGGGGACCTGATTCTGAACAGTATGTGGATCCACAGGTACTGCCCCGGGTTCTGCGCGGGCCGCACCTCTCCCTCTGCCACTGCCTCGACCACGGCCTCGACCTCTCCCTAGTCTAGCTATTGTCTGGTCACCCTGATCGGTAGCCGGACTCCTCACCATATGTGAGAGAATGAAAACAACAGAAGTTTACTTTCGAGAATAAACAGATTCGCACGACAGAATTAAATAATGTGAGATTTTTCCTAAGGGTTCTGCATCTCTACAAAACATGATAATGACCGGTGAGTCCTATGTAACCTAGGGCTCTGATACCAACTTGTCACGACCCCAAATACAAAGCTGGTCGTGGTGGCGCCTATGATGATACTAGGCTAGCCAATCCACCCATAAAACAACATAAGGACTTCCCTTAAATTTGAAACTATTCGATATTCCACAAAATTCTTCCGGTTAAGCAGTTTAAAGCAACAAAACAAATAAAATAGTTTATACACTGCCCCAAAACCTAGAGTCAAACGTCATAAGAATCTACAAATAATACAACGTACTATTATTTCATTACTACAACCAGTTCTAGGAAATGATATCATATAACAAGATAAGAAGGGAAAGAGGGAAGACGCCAAACAGCTACCTCAAAATCCTGAACATAACTCGTAGAGACTGTGAAAACAGCTAGCGCTTAGATCCAGCACCTGAATCTCCACACAAGGTGCAGGGAGTAATGTGAGTTCGCAAACTCAGCATTAATGAAAGTAAATAATGTCTAAGGCAACGAAACATGTAAAAGTAGTCTTAAAATATCCAGAGTATGAACTCATTCTTTCAGAAAACACAAATACGATGCCTTACAGCATTTAAAAATCAATCTTGGTAAAATATCATTTGAAATGTGCCTTCTCAAAAATTCCATATAATCAAGGTAATTTAATATAGAAATGATAGAAGTCATAGATATACTCTCGGGAAAAAACATATTTCATAAATCGCCCCTCGGGCATAACATCTCTCTGAATCAGTCACTCAACATGCCTCACAATCATTCTGTATCAGCCCCTCAGGCAACCTCACAGTCACTCATGCCTCCCAATCACTCGTCACTCGGCACTCGGCATTAGACACTCGCATTCAGTAGGTACATGCGCTCACTAGGGGTGTGTACAGACTCCGGAGGGGCTCCTACAGCCCAATCGCTAATATGAAGCCATCTCGTGGCATAATCACTCAGGATCTCGACCTCTCACCTATCATAAACAATGTAACATGTTGCAGCATGCAGCCCAATCCGATAGCATCCTCACAACATAGGCACCCGTCCACACGCACTCAGAAATCTCTCAAAAAGACACTCGAGGTACCACTAAAATGGGGTACTCGACCCAAAATATCATTTTATATCTCAAAATAGTGTAAATAAGACTGAGCTTCGAAATCAGTTATACATAATATGGCTGAGTGTAAATCATAAGTCAACACAGTGAGGAATAGCAGTAAAAGCCCAAAGGGGTCCAAATACATGGCACGAGGCCCAAATGAGGCATTCCACCCAAAACATAGTAATTATCTTTAAAACATGAAATATCATATGATTTAGAATAAAATACACAACTCAATAGTTTCCACGGGATGGACCAAGTCACAATACCCTATCAGTGCACGCCACACACTCGTCATCCAGCATGTGCGCCACTCCAAAAATAGTGAGAAAATACGGAGTCCGGGGTTTCATACCCTCAGGACAAGATTTACAATCATTACTTACCTCAAACCAGCCCAAATACTAATCTGCGGTGCTCTTGCCTCTCGAATCAGCTCTCGATTGCTCTGAATCTAATCAAAACTAGATTAATATCATCAATATACGCTAAAGGAACAAATCCCACTCGAAAATTATCAAATTTTACCAAAATTCCCAAAATTGGCAAAACTCGATCCCCAGGCCCACGTCTCGGATTTCTATAAAAATCACATCACAAGAATCCTCATCCTTCCCGATTCCATACATATAAAATGCATCGAAATCCAACCACAAATGACCCCTCAATTCCTCAATTTTAAGTCTCAAATTCCCAAGCCCTAAACCCCCAATTTATACCATTAAATTCTGCTAATTCCATGCTTAATCCGTCAAATATCAACATAGAATCGAGTTTTAGGTCCAAGAAACTTACCTCCACAGAAATCCCTTGAAATCCCTCTTCAATTTGCTCCAAAAAGCCTCATTCCATATGAAAATATGATGAAAATGCCTAAAATTCTCGAAGGCAAGTATTTATATCCTTTGTCCAGTGAAAACCGTATCTGCGGCCTTTTCCTCGAAGGCAAGTATTTATATCCGCTTCCGCACCTGCGCTCCACTTACTGCATTTACGGACTCGCAGGTGCAGCCCAAACTTCCGCTTCTACGGTTCCTTCCTAGCTCCCCCATTTTCGCACATGCGATGGACAACCCGGACATGCGGTGACCGCACCTGCGGCCACCCGTCCGTTTCTACGGGATGAGAGAACATCAAACACCAACAAACTCTAATGCCAAAAATCTCATCTGTCAACCATCTGAACTCATCCTGAGGCCCTCGGGACCTCAACCAATGGTACCCCCAAGTCCTATATGATCACCTGAACTTAGTCAAACCCTCGGAACACCCAAAACCACATCGAAATGGCAAATAAATCCATAATTCGAGCCTAAGGATTTCTAACTTCCAAAATTCTCCAACGATGTCGAAACCAACCAAAACATGCCCGAATGACCTGGAAATTTCCACACACATCCAAAATGACACTACGAACTTGTCCCAACTTTCTAAATTCCATTCCGATCCCGATAGCTACTTTTCCACTACCGATCGGAAATTACCAAAAACTAAATTTCGCCAAGTCAAGCCTAATTCTACTCCGGACCTCCGAATGACATTCCGAACACCATCTTAAGTCTCAAATCACCTAACGAAGGTATGCGAGTCACCAAACCCTCATTCCGAGATCGTTTACCTAATATCCAACCTCTGTAACTTTTCTAACTATAAGACCAACTTAAGAGACTAAGTGTCTCATCTCTCACCACGACCACTCCGAACCCGAACCAACTGACTTAACACGGCAAAAGTAGGCTAAACAACATAGAATAAAGCAGAAATAGGGGAAACATGGATAAATCTTATGGAACGACCGGCCGGGTCTTTACATAAACCTGGGTTTTGGGGATATATAGACAGTTGTGGTCGTGTAGACCTTGTCTTAGATAGTTATCTATGTTATCAGTTGGAGATTATTATTATAATTTCTTATCATATCATAGAATGTATTAAATATTTGATAATGTTTCTTTATAATTTTGATTGTTACTGTGTGACTTGCCTAGCTTAGCGGGTTAGTGTCACGACCCGAAATCCCACCTTCGGGCCGTGATGGCATCTAACATTGAACCCGCTAGACAAGCCAACTTGTACAGTTAAACTAACATGGTAACACTGAATTAACAGAATAAGCTAAAAATAGTTCACAATTTAACACCGGAAATTGATAAAGTTTCAAAGCTAAGTAAAGATAACATAATACAACGTCGCAATAAATCCCCCAAAACCTGGAGTCACAAACTCACGAACTATCTATAGGAGTGCTAAATACGATGTCTGAAAGGAAATACATGATTGTTCCTGAAAACTAGAGGAAAGACAAGAAAGAAATGAAGAACTAGGGATAGGAGAGACGCCAAGGCGCTCGAACGCCAGCGGATATACCTTGAATCCTCTGGGGTGGACTGAAGGAGACTCCCTCAACGCTGTCCACTGGGTCTGAGTGTGGGATCTGCACAACAACAAGATGTGTAGTGTAGCATCAGTACAACCGACCCCCTGTACTGAGTAAGTGCCGAGCCTAACCTCGGCGAATAAGTGATGAGGCTACGACATAACCACACATAACACCGGTGCAATTCCATAATATACAGAAATAATGATAGGAAATAAGCAAATAATCACAACAACGGGGGAGCACATGCTGGGGGCGAAGGCAATAACTAGCTGAAGCATCAGAACAAGATAACAATTTGATTGCATAAATAACAGCAGGAAATAACAGCTCTAAAGAAGTAAATAAAACGAAAACGGCACGGCATGTCCCCTTGTGCATAACCTCACAATCACTCAGCACAGAATGTCCCCTCGTGCATAACCTCACACTCACTCGGCATGGAATGTCCCGTCATGCATAAATAAATAATGTACAGAATGTCCCATCGTGCAAAACCTCACAATCACTCGGCACGGAATGTCCCCTCATGCATAAATAAATAAGCACTCGGCATGGAATGTCCCCTCGAGCATAACAATATAAAATATGGCACGGAATGCAGCATAGTGGAAATACAATTCAAAATCACCCGGCAAGGGGGAAGTATCAATCAATTTCATAACAATTGCCCGGTAAGGTTCTCAGTAATAACAATCATTTAAAATATATTCTTTACAATTGGGTTCTCAATCGAACCAATACATCATGAGTTCACTAACCAGAGTTTTCAACAATAATCAACTTCCAAGTAGAGATAATTGCATATTATAACGAACATGGAAGTAATAATAAGATTTTTTTATCGAAAATAGACTCACGGGCATGCTTGACACACAATGCATAGGTACTCGTTACCGCGTCTATGCATCGAACATGATAAACAACATAGCAATCAAGCCTCCAACGCCGCCTTTCCTTTTTAATTCAACTCCGGAACGACAATATCTAGACATAATTAACTGAAGTATATCAATAATGGCTCAATAAGTCGATCCCGTAGCCTAATTATCCATTTCCTAACATTCTTCCAAAAATACCAAAATTCGACCCCGGGCCCGCTCAGTCCAAACGCAAGACTCGGACCAAAACCCGATCACCCATACCCCCATGAGTTTAAATATACAATTTGTTTTGAAATCCGACCCCAAATTGAGGTTGAATTACCCAAAATCCCATAATCCCTAACTGTGAAGACCCAAAGGGTCATCACCTATGTTATTAACCATCCCAAACTTTCGAGGCCTTGAAAACCTCATTTGTATTTGCCTCGATTTGCATGTACAGTCCGGGCGCGTAGCCGGACAACTTAAATATGTAATTCTGTGAAAAATGCTAAGATTTGATAATAAAATGAACAAATTTGACTTTGGTCAACATTTTGGGTAAACGGATCCGGACCCGTGATTTGACGGCCCCAGAGGGTCCGTAGGAAAATATGGGACTTTGGCGTATGCCCGAAATCGAATTCCGAGGTCCCAACCCCGAGAAATGAATTTTTGAGTAAAATTTTTTCTGAAATGTTTAAGGAAAATGGAAATGAAATCTGATTAGAATGTGATGATATCGGGCCTGTATTTTGGTTCCGGAACCTGGTACATGTCTTATATATGGTTTTAAGTCCTTTCTGTAAAGTTTGGTTGGAAACACATTTCGTTTGACGTGTTTCAGACTTAAAATTGAAAATTTGATGTTTTATGAAATTTGATAGAATCCATGGATTTTGTGGCTTAATTCAATGTGTATGATGTTATTTTGGCGATTTGATCGCACGGATAAGTTCATAGGATGTTTTTGAGGTAGTGTGTATATTTCGTTTGGAGCCCCGAGGGCTCGGGTGAGTTTTGGAAAGGCCACGGATTGCATTTTTGAACTTGGAAATTTGTTGGTGCAACTGATCTGCAGGCTTTGCATCTGCGAAGCCAGCATCGCAAATGCGAGCCATTCATCGCAAATGCGAAGTCCCTCCTCCTGCACAGTGATCACAAAGGCGAACTATGCTTCACAATTCCCATGTCAAGGGTGTTCGAAATTGCGAACCCCAGTTTGCAATTCCCATGCCAACCAGTGGCCTGCAGTGCACTTAAACCGAATTTTGACTCCATTTTTCATATTTTGTCAAACTCAAACACACTTAGATGATTTTTCCAAGAACAATACTTCTTCCAAATCATTTGTATGTTTGTTTTTACTCAATTATTTCAATCATTAACATCATTTAACATGTTTTCAACTTAAAATAAAAGATTTCCATGGGTAAAAATTGGGTGTTTTGGGTAGAGCTTAGGTTTTTCAAAAATTGGGATTTGAGTGGGTGATTTACCTCCGATTTGAGAGATTGTTATATGGTTAGACTCGTGACAGTACGAGGGTTCTGAAAATGTTAAATTTATTCGACTACGAGATGCTGGCGTGAGGGGCATTTTGGTCATTTTACCTAATTTCGTGTCGTAAGCTTGAATTAAATAGTAGAAGCATTTGCATGATATGTTATTTACGGTATGAAATATTTTTGAATAGATTTGGTCCATTTGGAGTCGGATACTTGTGGCAAACGTGTGGTGTTGATTGCTATACTTCGGACCCGAGGTAAGTGTTTGGTCTAACCTTAGCTCAAGGGAATATGAGTTGAGTATAAATTGCAACTTGCTAATTGTCAAATATGATGTATAGGCATGGTGACGTGTATCTATACATTGGTGTCTAGCATGACCGTGAGTCCTTATATTGTGAACATTCTGATTTTGTGGTAATTTCCATGCTTAATTGACGATTCCTATATGTTGTGAAGAAATATGAGATATTACATCTTTGGAGCATTGGCTCATACATTGAAAGAACAGTTGCAGGATTTGCTTGGGAAGGGTTTCATTAGACCTAGTGTTTCCCCTTGGGGTGCTCCAATATTGTTTGTGAACAAAAAGGATGGTTCGATGAGGATGTGCATTGATTAACGGTAATTGAAGAAGGTTACAATCAAGAATAAGTATCCACTGCCGAGGATTGACGATTTGTTTGATCATCTTCAGGGTGCCAGGGTATTTTCAAAGATAGACTTGAGATCTGGCTACCATCAGTTGAGGATAAGGGCATCCGATGTCCATAAGACAACTTTCCGCACTCGGTATGGGCATTATGAGTTCTTAGTCATGTCGTTTGGGTTGACGAATGCCCCATCAACTTTTATGGACTTGATGAACCGAGTGTTCATGCCTTATTTGGACTCATTCGTGATAGTCTTCATTGATGATATATTGATATACTCCCGTAGTCAGGAGGAGCACGAGCAGCATCTCAGAGTGGTTCTTCAGACTCTGAAGGATAGTCAGCTTCATGCAAAATTTTTGAAGTGTGAGTTCTGGTTGAGTTCAGTTGCATTCCTGAGTCAGGCCGTGTCAGCAGAGGGTATTCTAGTTGAATCAAAGAAGATTGAGGGAGTAAAGGACTGGCCTAGACCAGCATCAGCTACAGAGATTCGAAGTTTCTTGGGATTAGCAAGCTATTATCGTCAGTTCATGGAGGGTTTATCATCTATTGCAGCAACAATGACCAGGTTGACCCAGAAGGGTGCCCAGTTCAGATGGTCAGACGAGTGTGAGGCGAGCTTTCAGAGGCTTAATACAGCTCTGACTACGGCACCGGTGTTGGTTTTTCCCACAGGTTCAGGCCTTATACAGTCTATTGCGATGCTTCCCGTATTGGGCTTAGTGCAGTGTTGATGTAGGATGGAAAGGTCATTGATTATGCTTCGAGGCAGTGGAAGATTCATGAGAAGAACTATCCAGTGCATGATTTGGAGTTGGCAGCCATTGTCCACGCATGGAAGATTTGGAGGCACTATCTGTATGGTGTGTCATGTGAGGTATTCACGGATCATAAGAGTCTTCAGTACTTGTTCAAGCAAAATGAGTTGAATTTGAGGCAGATAAGGTGGTTGGAGTTGTTGAAAGATTTTGATATGACAATCTTATATCACCCGTGAAAGGCCAATGTGGTGGCCGATGCTTTGAGTAGGAAGTCAGCTAGCATGGGAAGTCTTGCTTTTATTCCAGTCAGTTAGAGGCCGCTTGCTTTTGATGTTCAGATGTTGGCCAATCAATTTTTGAGGTTGGATATTTCTGAGCCTAGTCGAGTGTTGGCCTGTACGGTCGCTCGTTCTTCCTTATAGGAGCGTATCCGTGATCGGCAGTTTGATGATCCCCATTTGTGTGTCCTTAGAGCCACGGTGCAGTGCGGAGGTGCCAAGAAGGTGACCTTAGATGATGATGGTGTTTTGAGATTACATGGGTGAGTTTGTGTGCCCAATGTTGATGGGATTCGAGAGTTGATTTTTGAGGAGGCCCATAGTTCCCGGTACTCTATTAATTCGGGCGCCGCGAAGATGTATCAGGGTTTGCGGTAGCATTATTGGTAGAGTAGAATGAAGAAGGATATTGTGGCATATGTGGCGTGATGTTTGAATTGTCAATAGGTTAAACATGAGCATCAGAGGCCTGGTGGTTTATTTCAGAGGATTGAGCTTCCCGAGTGGAAGTGGGAGAGGATCATTATGGACTTCGTTACTAGACTTCCGTTGACCCGGAATAAGTTCGATGCAGTTTGAGTCATTGTTGATAGGCTGACCAAGTCAGCACATTTCATTCCTGTGGCAGTTTCCTATTCATCCGAGAGGTTAGCTGAGATCTATCTCTGGGAGATTTTTTGCCTTCGTGGTGTGCCGGTATCTATAATTTTGGACCGAGGCGCGCAGTTTACCTCGCGTTTCTGGAGGCAGTTCAACGAGAGTTAGGCACCCAGGGTGAGTTGAGCACAGCATTTCATCCTTAGACGGATGGGCAGTTCGAGCGGACTATTTAGATATTGGAGGATATGATCTGAGCTTGTGTTATTGACTTTGGAGGATCATGGGATTAGTTATTGCCTTTAGAAGAGTTTTCCTACAACAACAACTACCAGTCGAGCATCCGGATGGCTCCTTATGAGGCTTTATACGGTAGGCGTTGTCGATCTCCGATCGGATGGTTTGAGCCGGGAGAAGCTCGGTTGTTGGGTACATATTTGGTTCAGGAGGCCTAGGACAAGGTCAGGATCATTCAGGATAGGCTTCGTACAGCTCAGTCCAGGCAAAAGAGTCATCACCTATGTTATTACCAATCCCGTACTTCCGAGGCCTTGAAAACCTCATCTGTATTTGCCTCGATTTGCATGCGCAGTCCGGGCGCGTAGCCGGACAGCTTAAATATGTAATTCTGTGAAAAATGCTAAGATTTGATAATAAAATAAATAAATTTGACTTTGGTCAATATTTTGGGTAAACGGAACCGGACCCGTGATTTGACGGTCCCAGAGGGTCCGTAGGAAAATATGGGACTTGGGCGTATGCCCGGAATCGAATTCCGAGGTCCCAAGCCCAAGAAATGAATTTTTGAGTAAAATTGTTTTCTTAAATGTTTAAGGAAATTGGAAATGAAATCTGAATAGAAAGTGATGGTATCGGGCTCGTATTTTTGTGCCGGAGCCCGGTACAGGTCTTATATATGGTTTAAGTCCTTTATGTAAGGTTTGGTTGAAAAAAAATTTCGTTTGACGTGTTTCGGACTTAAAAAGGAAAATTTGATGTTTTATGATATTTGAAAGAAGCCATGGATTTTGTAGCTTAATTCGATGTGTATGATGTTATTTTGGTGATTTGATCGCACGGATAAGTTCATATGATATTTTTGAGGTAGTGTGTACTTTTGGTTTGGAGCCCCGAGGGCTCGGGTGAGTTTTGGATAGGCCACGGATTGCATTTTTGAACTTGGAAATTTGCTGGTGCAACTGATCTGCATGCTTCGCATTTGCGAAGCCAGCATCGCAAATGCGATCTCGCAAATGCGAGTATGGCACCTTCGCAAATGCGAAGTCCCTCCTCCTGGTCAGTGATCGCAAATGCGAACTATGCTTCGCAATTCCCATGTCAGGGGTGTTCGCAATTGCCAACCCCAGTTCGCAATTCCCATGCCAACCAGTGGCCTGCAGTGCACTTAAACCGAATTTTGACTCCATTTTTCATATTTTCTCAAACTCAAACACAGTTAGGCGATTTTTCCAAGAACAACACTTCTCCAAATCATTTTTAAGGTGGTTTTTACTCAATTCTTTCAATCATTAACATCATTTAATATTTTTTCAACTTAAAATCAAAGATTTCCATGGGTGAAAATTGGGTGTTTTGGGTAGAGCTTAGGTTTTTCAAAAAATAGGATTTGAGTGGGTGATTGACCTCCGATTTGAGAGATTTTTATATGGTTAGACTCGTGGGAGTACGAGGGTTCTGAAAATTGAAAATTTATTTGACTCCGAGATGCTGGCGTGAGGGGCATTTTGGTCATTTTACCTAATTTCGCGCCGTAAGCTTGAATTAAATAGTAGAATTAGTTGCATGAGATGTTTTTTATGGTATGAAATGTATTTGAATAGATTTGGGCCATTTGGAGTCGGATACTTGTGGCAAACGTGTGGTTTCGGGTTGATTGCTATACTTCGGACCCGAGGTAAGTGTTTGGTCTAACCTTAGCTTGAGGGAATAGGAGTTGAGTATAAATTGCTACTTGTTATTTGTCAAATATGATGTATAGGCATTGTGACGTGTATCTATACATTGGTGTCTAGCATGACCGTGAGTCCTTATATTGTGAACATTCTGATTTTGTGGTAATTTTCATGCTTAATTGACGATTCCTATATGTTGTAAAGAAATATGAGATATTACATATTTGGAGCATTGGATCAAGTTGTGAAACGAATAATGAAGAAATATGAGATATTACATTCTTTGGAGCATGGCTCAAATTGTGAAACGAATAATGAAGAAATATAAGATATTACATTCTTTGGATCATTGGCTCAAGTGATAGAATAAATCAGGGAAATGAAAGTGAAAGAAAGAGAAAGAGTTGTTGAAATATACCCTTTCCGAGATTTAATTGTGTAATTGATGTTCCCTCGCTGGGATTTAATTGTGTAATTGATGTTCCCTTGTCGGGATTTCATCGTGTAATTGATGTTCCCTTGCCGGGATTTAATTGTGTAATTGATGTTCCCTTAACGGGATTTAATTGTGTAATTGATGTTCCCTTGCTGGGATTTAATTGTTTAATTATTGTTGCCGTGCCGGGATTTCTATTTCTATTATGTTTACTCACTTGCCCGTTGTTTGTGATTGTTGTTTGGGTGAGGAAGAGTGTTAAAGCACGAAGGGTGATGCCGTGCACTTTTTTTGGTGAGTATGAGAGTAAAGCACGAAGGGTGATGTTGTTCACTTGTTTTGGTGAGTATGATAGTAAAGCACGAAGGGTGATGTCGTGCACTTGTCTTGGTGAGAATGAGAGTAAAGCACGAAGGGTGATGCCGTGCATTGTTTGATATTGTCTCCCTTGCTGGGATGTTGAGATTTCTGTTACTGTTCCCTTGCCGGGATTTCTATTTTTATTGTGTTTACTCCCTTGCCCTTGTTTGTGAATGCTGTTTGGGTAAGGAAGAGTGCTAAAGCACGAAGGGTGATGTCGTGCATTGTTTGTTATTGTGAGGAAAGAGTGTAAAGCATGAAGGGTGATGCCGTGCCGTACGATGTACCTTTCCGTACCATATTCATTGATTATACTGTGAAGAAAGAGAGTAAAAGCACGAAGGGTGATGTCATGCCATGATTTACATTGATTACATTATACATTGCATAGTGAGGATGAGACTAAAAGCACGAAGGGTGATGTCGTCCCATGATTTACATTGATTACATTATACATTGCATAGTGAGGACGAGCGTAAAAGCACGAAGGATGATGCCGTGCAAGTTTGTGATTTCTTGGCCTTATTGATATGATGGCTTTGTGGTTCTTTTCCTTATTGAGATTTCTTATATGAAACTGTTATCTTCCGACAACATGTTCCCCTTACTTTATTCATTGTTTTCTTCTTATATTTCTTTTCCGTTGCATATATGTATATATATTTATTTGAACTGCACAGGTTTATTTGGTAGTGTGGTTCTAGCCTCGTCATTATTTTTCCGAGGTTAGGCTAGACACTTAGTCAGTACATGGGGTCGGTTGTACTGATGCTACACCTGCATTTCTTTATGTTGTGCAGATTACGCAGCCGGACCCGGAGGACATCATTAGTGGGAATGTCTTCCAACTCATTATAGAGGCTTCGAGGTATACCCGCTGGCGTTCGTGGGCCTTGGCGTCTCTTCTTATTTTTTCCTTTAGTTTCAGAGGCAGACATGTATTTCCTTTCAGACATGTATGTAGTACTCTTAGACAGATCGTGAGTTAGTGACACCAGGTTGTGGGAAATTTAGCGTCGATGTATTTTAATTGTCCTTACTTAGCTTAAGACCGTATTTATTTCCGCTTTTTAATTTGTGAACTGATTTAGTTTATTTAGGTAGGATGAGGTTATGATGCTAGTTTAACTACACACGTTGGCTTGTCTAGCAGGTTTAACGTTAGACGCCATCATGGCCCGACGGTGGGATTTCGGGGCATGACACTAACTCTACCCAAAACCCCTAGTTCCTACTTTGATTTTAGGATTTTAGGCCTAGATTCTAGTGATTTATGAAGACAAAATGGAAGAAAATGGAGTAGGAATCACTTACCTATGTAGCTATGGTGATGGATGTCTTCAAAATCGCCTAAGCCGGAGTGGGGAAGAAGAGTTTTGATAAGAAGTAGGTTAAATCCCGTAAGGTTTTTGTTTTCGACTAAAAAAAATCACAGGGGAAAATACCCTTCGCGTTCGCGGGCCCATGGCCGCGTTCGCGAAGGGTTGACAATCCTGACTTACGCGTTTGCGAGCCTAGGGCCGCATTCGCGAAGAACAACCTACCCAACCCCCCAAACCCCAAGGCTAATACAACACGTTCGCACCCTAGGGGACGCGATCGCGTAGAAGCACTATCCAGTTCTCCGCGTTCGCGTCTACCTCTACGCATTCGCGTAAAGTAAAACCCAGACCAAGATATTTACCCTTCGCGTTCGCGGGCCCTTGCCCGCGTTCACGAAAGGTATTACACCAGATACCAGGAAAACATCAAAAACACAAGATTTTTCTACTTTATACACCTCGTTAACTACCCGAAACTCACCCGAGCCCTCGGGGCTCAAAATCAATAACACACACGACTCCCAAGTCATCCTACGGACTTATTCAAGCTTTTAAATCACCAAAATATCTTCAAAAAGAAGGAATTTAACCTCAAATCTCATAGAATTTCCTTAAAACTTCATAAAGCTTAATTATCCTGATTTTGATCCGAAACACGTCATACCAAGTCCGTTTCTTTCCAAACATTACAGGTAACTCAAATAAAATATATTAAACCTGTTTCGGGCTCCGAAACCATAATATGGGCCCGGTAACACAGATTTCAAATCAAATTTCTTTTTAAAAGTCTTTATTATTTTCAGAAAATAATTTTCTTTAAAAATTCATTTCTCGGGCTTGGGACCTTGGAATTTGATTCCAGGCATATGCCCAAGTCCCATATTTTTCTACGGACCCTCCGGGACCGTCAAATCTACAATTCTGAGTCCGTTTACCAAAAATGTTGACCAAAGTCAACTTTAATCAATTAATCAATTTTTCATCAAGTTTTCACATAAAAGCTTCCCGGCTACACGTCCGAGCTATGTACGCATATCTAGGTGAGATTAACGGAGGCTTTTGGGGCATCAAAACATAGTTTCAGCTAAATTACACAAGATGACCTTTTGGGTCAGAACAATCTCCACCTCTAAAACAACTTCCCGTCCTTGAACGAACATAGAAGAGTACCTGAATCGGGGAAAATGTGGGGATAATGGCTCCGCATATGGGGCTCGGACTCCTAAGTAGCTGCCTTAACACGCTGACCTCTCCACTGAACACGAACCGAAGGATAACTCTTTGATCACAACTGTCACACCTGCCGATCTAATATGGCTACCCAGTCTTCCTCATAAGACAAATCCCTGTCCCACTGGACACCACTGAAGTCAAGAACATGAGATGGATTTGCAATATATTCCAGGAGCATAGATACATGAAACACTAGATGCACGGCTGATAAATGTGGTGGCAAGGCAAGTCTGTAGACCACCTCTCCTACCTTTCCAAAATCTCAAATGGACCAATATACCTATGGCACAACTTGCCCTTTCTCCCGAATCCCATCACGCCATTCAAGGGCGACACCCGAAGAAATACCTGGTCGCCTGTCATAAATGCCAGATCTCGAACTCTGCGATCCGCATAACTCTTCTGCCTGGACTGAGTTGTACGAAGACTATACTGAATGATCTTCACCTTGTCCAAGGCATCATGGACTAACTCGGAACCCCAACAATCTATCCTATCCCGGCTCAAACCATCCGACTGGAGACCGACACCGTCTACCATACGCGTCGTACGGAGCCATCTGAATGCTCGACTGATAGCTGTTGTCGTAGGCAAACTCAGATAAAGGCAGGGACTGGTCCCATGAACCACCAAAGTCAATAACACAAGCTCGCAACATATCCTCCAATATCTGAATAATACGCTCGGACTGCCCGTCCGTCTGAGGAATAAATGCGGTGCTCAAATCAATATAGGTAAACTGAGTACCTTGGTCTGATACAATCGATATGGGCACACCATGCAGTCTAACAATCTCTTTCATATAGATCATTGCCAACTTCTCTGCTGAATACGAAACTGATACTTGGATGAAGCACGCTGACTTGGTCAGCCTATCCACAACGACCCATACTACATCAAACATCCTCTGAGTCTATGGGAGTCCAACTACAAAGTCCATGGTGATACGCTCCCACTTCCACTCGGGAAGCTGAATCTACTACATCAAACCACCGGGCCTCTGGTGCTCGTACTTAACCTGCTGACAATTCAAACACCGAGCTACATAAGCTACAATATCTTTCTTCATCCTCCGCCACCAATAGTGTTGTCGCAAGTCCTGGTACATCTTTGCGGCGCCCGGATGAATAGAATATCGAGAACTATGGGCCTCTTGAAGTATGAACTCACGAATACCATCCACATCAGGTACGCAAATCCGACCCTGCATCCTAAAAATCCCCTTATCATCAACCGTAACCTGCTTGGCATCTCCGTGCCTGACTCTATCTCTAAGAACACATAAGTGGCGATCATCATACTGCCTAGCCCGAATACGGTCATACAAAGAAGAACGGGCTACGGCGTGGGCTAAAACACTGCCAGTCTACGAAACCTCCAATCTCACAAATCGGTTGGCTAACGCCTAAACATCTAAAGCAAGAGGTCGCTCTCCGACTGATAAATAGGTAAGACTACCCATACTCGCTAATTTCCGGCTCAAAGCATCGGCCACCACATTGGCCTTCCCCGGATAATAGAGAATGGTAATATCATAATCCTTCAGCAACCCTAACCATATCCTCTATCTAATGTTCAACTCCTTCTATTTAAACAAATACTGCAAGCTCTCATGATCCGTGAACACCTCACATGGCACACCATACAATTAATGCCTCCAAATATTCAATGCATGCACAATAGCTTCTAACTCCAAGTCATGAACTGGATAGATCTTCTCATGGACCTTCAACTGACGAGAAGCATAGGCTATAACCTTGCCATCCTGCATCAACACTGGACCAAGCCCAATCCGTGAAGCATCACAATACACAGTATATGATCCTGAACCTGTGGGCAAACTAACACTAGTGTCGTGGTCAAGGCTGTCTTGAGCTTCTGAAAGCTCGCCTCGCACTCACCAGACCACCTGAACTGGGCACTCTTCTGAGTCAACCTAGTCATCGAGGCTGCAATGGATGAAAATCCCTCCACAAACCGGCGATAATAACCTGCTAAGCCCAAGAAACTCCGGATCTCTGTAGCTGAGATGGGTCTAGGCCAATCTCTGACTGCTGAAATCTTCTTCGGATCCACTCGAACACCCTCTGATGATACCACATGGCCTAGAAATGCAACTAAACTCAACCAAAACTCACACTTGGAGAATTTGGCATACAACTGACTATCCCTCAGAGTCTGGAGGACGAATCTAAGGTGTTGCTCATGCTCCTCTTCGCTGCGAGAGTATATCAATATATCATCAATGAAAACAATCACAAATGAATCAAAATAAGGCCTGAACACTCGGTGCATCAACTCCATAAAAGCAGCGGGGGCATTCGTCAGCACAAAAGACATCACCAAGAACTCATAATGCCCGAAACGAGTGCGAAAAGTTATCTTAGGGACATCAGACGCCCCAATCCTTAGCTGATGGTAACCAGATCTCAAGTCAATCTTGGAAAACACTGAAGTGCCCTGAAGCTGGTCGAATAAATCATCAATCCTCGGAAAAGGATAGTTGTTCTTAATAGCAACCTTATTCACCTACCAGTAGTCAATACACATCCTCATCGTGCAATCTTTCTTTTTGACAAAAAATACTGGAGCACCCCAAGGAGAGACACTAGGCCTAATGAAGCCTTTATCCAACAAATCCTGCAATTGATCTTTCAACTACTTCAACTCTGGTCGGGCCATATGATACAACGGAGCAGAAACAGGTTGTGTTCCCTTAGCTAACTCAATACAAAAATCAATATCCCTATCGGGTGGCATACCCGGCAGGTCAGCAGGGAAAACCTCTAGAAACTCACGAACCACGTGCACAGACTCCATGGGAAGGAACCTCGGCGCTAGAATCACAAACATAGTCCAGATAGGCCAAACAACCCTTCCCGACCATACGCCGAGCCTTCATATAAGAAATAACTCTACCAGAAGAATGACTAGGAGTTCCCTTCCACTCCAAACGAGGCAACGCTGGCAAAGCCAAGGTTACTGTCTTGGCATGAAAATCCAAAATAGCATTATAGGGGGATAACCAATCCATCCCCAATATAACATCGAAGTCAACCATATACAGAGGCAAAACCTCAACCTAAGTCTCTAGACCACCAATGACTACTAAGAAAGCATGGTAGACTCGATCTACCACTATAGAATCACCCACTAGTGTAGACACATGCACAACAGTACTCAAGGAATCAAGAGGCATACTCAAATAAGGAGAAAATATGAAGACACATAGGAGAACATAGAACCTGGATCAAATAACATCGAAGCCTCTCAGCTGCAAACTAAAACCGTACCTGTAATAACTACATCAGAAGGCTCAGCATCAGGCCTGGCAGGAAAAGCAAAGCACCGGGGCTGAGCCCCTCCGATCTGAACATCTTTGGGTCGACATACTGTGGGCTGACCTCTACCTCTCGTGGCCTATCCTCCACCTCTATGAGTGTGACCTACACCTCTTGAACCACGACCTCCACCCTTAGCTGGCTGAGGGGGTGAGGGTGCACCTAGTGCGAGAATCATAGCACGAGAGCCCTGATGCTGAGAACTACCAAAATCTCGGGGGCAGAACCTGGGAATGTGCCCCACACCACCACAAGTGAATCATGACCTAGGCTGCTGAGAATTTTGTTCCTGAAATTGTCCCTGACGACCAGGATAACTGCTCTAGAAGCTGTGAAGCGGCGGTGCACTGATAGGAGCTTGTGGTGCTCTCTGAGCTACCTGAAGTGCCGACTGATAGTGTCTGGGAGGATGACCTGTGCCTGAAGAATCTCTGCCCCCAGATGAGGCTCTACTGAATCGACTGAAGTGATGGGGCCTCTTGTCAGCCCCATGACCACCACCCTCTGACGTAATCATCTCAATCCTCCCGGCCACATTGGCCGCATCCTGGAACGAAATATCAGTACATGTCTCTCTGGCCATCTGGAGTCTAATAGGCTGATCTAATCCCTCAATAAATCTCCGAACCCTCTCCCGATCAGTAGGAAGTATCATAAGAGCATGTCGGGCCAGAGTAATGAACCTAGTCTCGTACTGAGCGACTGTCATAGATCCCTGATGGAGATGCTCAAACTGCCTCCAAAAGTCCTCTATCTGAGTAATGGGAAGGAACTTCCCCAAAAATACCTCTGAGAACTGAGTCTAAGTCAAAGGTGCAGACCCAGCTGGTCTGGTCAAGCAATAGTCTCTCCACCAAGTCCTGGCTATGCCAAATAACCGAAAGTAGCAAAATCAACTCCTTTGGACTCCACTATGCCCATGTTTCGAAGAACCTCATGACAATTGTCCAAGTAATCCTAGGTATCCTCTAATGGTGAACCAGTAAAAGTAGCTGTGAATAACTTAGTGAACCTTTCCAGTCTCCACAAAGCATCCGCTGACATAGATTCTCCCTCTGCTACCGGTGCTGCAATACCCGGCTGAGCTACTTCGGCTGGCTGAGGTGCCGGAGTCTGAAACTGTGGAGCTAGCTGCTCTGGCATGCGAGTGGCAGGAGTCTAGGTACCTCCCCCAACTTGAGAGTCGGCTAGTGCAGTAGGAAGAAGACTCGCCTGTGCTACACTCTCCATGAGTCTGACTAGACGGACAAGAGCGTCCTGAAGCACTGGGGCAGCTATGAACCCCTCTAGGACCTAAGCTGGTCCAACTAGGATTGCCGGAACTGGGACCGCCTCGTCAGACTCGACCTAAGGGTCCTCCACTAGGGCTGCTGCTCTAGGCTGAGCCCGGCCTCCGCCTCTAGCACGGCCTCGTCCTTGACCTCGACCACTCATAGGAGCTGTAGCAGGAGTGTCGGGCTGCTGAGCGGAACCAAGGGAAGCACGCATCCTCGCCATCTGCGAGAGAATAAAATAGAAACCCAAACAGTGATCAGAATTCATATCGCACGACAGATATGAAAAGAAATGTGGAGTCATCCTAACTTTGCAGCCTCTAGGGGATAAATACAGACGTCTCCATATCAATCCCTCAGACTCTACCAATTTGTCCGTGAGTTGTGATACCTAAGAAACCTAGAGCTCTGATACCAACTTGTCACGACCCGAAATCCCACCTTCGGGTTGTGATGGCGTCTAACGTTGAACCCGCTAGACAAGCCATTGTGTACAGTTAAACTAACTCAATAACACCGAATTTACAGAATAAGCTAAAAACAGTTCACAATTTAACAGCGGAAATAGATAAAGTTTCAAAGCTAAGTAAAGACAACATAATACAACGTCAAAATAAATCCCCCAAACCCTAGATTCATAAACTCAAGAACTGTTTATAGGAGTGCTAAATACAAAGTCTGAAAGGAAATAAATGACTGTCCCTGAAAACTAGAGGAAAGATAAGACATAAATGAAGAACTAGGGATAGGAGAGACGCCAAGGCCCACGAACGCCAGCGGGTATACCTTGTAGCCTATGGGGTGGACTGAAGGAGACTCTTTCAACGATGTCCACTAGGTCCGAGTGCGGGATCTGCACAACAACAAGACGTGTAGTGTAGCATCAGTACAACCGACCCCATGTACTGATTAAGTGTCGAGCCTAACCTCGGTGAAGTAGTGACAAGGCTAGGACACGACCACACATAACACCTGTGCAATTCCATAGTATACAGGAAATAATGATAGGAAATAAGCAAATAATTACAACAACAGTGGAGCACATGCTGGGGGCGAAGGAAATAACTAGCTGAAGCATCAGAACAGGATGACAATTTGATTGCCTAATTAACAGCAGGAAAAAACAGCTTTGAACAAGTAAATAAAACAGAAATTGCACGACATGTCCCCTCGTGCATAACCTCATAATCACTCGGCACAGATTGTCCCCTCATGCATAAATAAATAATCACTCATCACAGAATGTCCCCTCGTGCATAACCTCACAACCACTCGGAACGGAATTTCCCCTCATGGATAAATAAATAATAACTCGGCACGGAATGTCCTCTCGTGCATAACCTCACAATCACTCGACATGGAATGTCCCCTCGTACATAAATAAATAATCACTCGGCAAATAATTTCCCCTCGTGCAAAACCTCACAATCACTCGACACGGAATGTCCCCTCGTGCATAACAATATAAAATATGACATGGAATGCAGCATAGTGGAAATACAATTCAAAATCACCCGACAAGGGGGAAGTATCAGTCAATATCATAACGATTGCCCGGCAAGGGTATCAGCTATAACCAATCATTTAAAATATATCCTTTACAATTGGGTTCTCAATAGAACCAATACATCATGAGTTCACCAACAAGAGTTTTCAACAATAATCAACTTCCAAGTAGAGACAATTGCATACTATAACGAACATGGAAGTAATAATAAGATTTTTTTATCGAAAATAGACTCACGGGTATGCTTGACACACAATTCATAGGTACTCGTCACCTCACCTATGCATCGAACATGATAAACAGCATACAATACCTATTCTCTCACCAAAGTTAGGCAAGACACTTACCTCAGGTCAAAAAATAGCAATCAAGCCTCTAACACCGCCTTTCCTTTTGAATTCAACTCCATAACGACACTATCTAGAAATAATTAACTTAAGTATATCAATAATGACTTAATAAATCGATCCCAAAGCCTAATTATCCATTTCCTAGCATTCTTCCAAAAATACCAAAATTCGATTCCGGGACCGCTCGGTCCAAACACGAGGCTCGGACCAAAACACGATTACCCATACCCCCACGAGTTCAAATATACAATTTGTTTTGAAATCCAAACCCAAATTGAGGTTGAATTACCCAAAATCTCATAAGCCCTAACTCTACCCAAAACCCCTAGTTTCTACTTTGCTTTTAGGATTTTAGGCCTAGATTCTAGTGATTAATGAAGACAAAATTGAAGAAAAAGGAGTGGGGAATCACTTACCTAAGAAGCTATGGTGATGGAAGTGTTGAAAATCTCCTAAGGGGGAGTGGGGAAGAAGAGGTTTGAGAAGAAGTGGGTTAAATCCCGTAAGGTTTCTGTTTTTGACTAAAAAAAATCACTGGGCAAAAGTACCCTTTGCGTTCGCGGGCCCATGGCCGCGTTCGCGAAGGGTTGACAATCTGACTTATGCGTTCGCGAGCCTAGGGCCGCGTTCGCGAAGAACAACCTACCCAGCCCCTCCCTTGCCTAACACTACGCGTTCGCACCCCTGGGGACGCGTTCGCGTAGAAGCACTGTCCAGTGCTCCACGTTCGCGTCTCCCTTTACGCATTCGCGTAGAGTAGAAACCCAGGCCAAGATATTTACCCTTCGCATTCGCGGGCCCTTGGACGCGTTCGCGAAAGGTATTACACCAGACACCAACAAAACATCAAAAACACTAGATTTTTCTACTTTATACACCCCCGTTAACTACCCAAAACTCACCCGAGCCCTCGGGGCTCAAAACCAAAAACACACATGACTCCCAAGTCATCCTACGTACTTATTCAAGCTTTTAAATCAACAAAGTATCATAAAAAAAAGGAATTAAACCTCAAATCTCATAGAATTTCCTTAAAACTTCATAAAGCTTAATTATCCCGATTTTGATCCGAAACACGTCATACCAAGTCCGTTTCTTTCCAAACTTTACAGATAAATCACATAACATATATTAAACCTGTTCCGGGCACCGAAACCATAAAACGGGCCTGGTAACATAGATTTCAAATAAAATTTAATTTTCACGAGTCTTTATTATTTTCAGAAAATAATTTTCTTTAAAAATTCATTTCTCGGGCTTGGGACCTCGAAATTCGATTCCAGGCATACGCCCAAGTCCATATTTTTCTACAAACCCTCTGGGACCGTCAAATCACGGGTTTGGATCCGTTTACAAAAAATATTGACCAAAGTCAACTTTAATCAATTAATCATTATGAAATCAACTTTTCATCAAGTTTTCACATAAAAGCTTCTCGGCTACACGTCCGGGATATGCACGCATATCGAGGTGAGATTAACGGAGGCTTTCGGGGCCTCAGAACATAGTTTCTGATAAATTACACAAGATGACCTTTTGGGTCATCACAGACCTTTTGGGTCATCACAGTTAGGCACCATCACATACTTTGGTGGGATTTCGGGTCGTGACAATTATGCTCGGCATGATATTTCTTATGCTATTAACAAATTGAGTTGATATACTTATAACCTAAATAGGGAACACTAGAATGCTCTTCATCGTTTGCTAAAGTACTTAAAGGGCACTATGGATTGGTATTTGTATTTTTATAAATTTTCAATTGTTTTAGAAGATTTTTTTATGCAAACTAGGTAAATAACAATGATGTAGTTATTTATACTAGTGGATATGGGAAAACTTTGTGTACAAGTGTATTTCATGAAAATATTATAAACCGTCATTATCTAAAATTACACCATGGCCATGATAGAACCTAACCCTACCTTCTATGTAACACAGTACTCAAACGTCAATCAAGACTAAGAATAACAATATATACTAAGTTGTTATTGCATAAATAAAGTGTAATCAGTGTAGTGTCATCAATAAATACAGAAAATACTACAATAATATTCTCACAAAACCTGGTTGTACGGAGTCGTGAGCTCCTAAGATAAAATACAATTAAGTCTCACAAAGTATAAAATATTGTCTGAAATATGAGTATGATAATAGAAAGAAAGTTACTGCACATGTATGCGTTCAATTAAGAAACACTACCTCGAGTCTTCTAAATTAGCTAGTGGGAATTCTCCTTATATCCACTAACGCCAATGGAAAATTTTGCATAAAATATGTAGAATTGTAGTATGAGTACCAAGGAAATATATATACTCAATAAGTATCAAGACTATTCTCGATGAAGTGGAGAGGCTCAAGTCATATGATACTCACTAATAAATATACATATACGGTGTATGCATATATATAGCAACGCAATGAAAATTGTATCATAAAAGAATGTGTCTTGAAATAACAATTTAACGTGAATCGTCCTACCTCAACTATCAAGTCAAAAACATATTACAGAGACATCAAGTAACACATTGGAAAATAAGCATAAAAAACATATAATATGCATGTTATGGCATAAAGGATTAGTTCGAATGGTCAAATATTCCCTCTTTATATCCAACTTATTAACTAATACCATCATAATTTGACACTCATTAGTGTCTCATATCAATTCGCTCATAAGATCCAATTGTTCCATAATCACAAATATACATATAGATCATCACTTCTAATGATATAAGCATATACTTAATAAATAACAAACAATGTGCACAAGGACATAATAAACAGAGGTGCAAATATGTGATCATGATATAATGTATGACTACAACCATATCAAACAGATCAACATCTCAGTAATAGGCCATCATGCAAAATAAGGATATCACAAGCCTAAATATGATCTCTAGCATGAATTAATAAGCTCACGTAGTCCTACAATCAAATAAAGCATAAGTCAAGAGGGGCAATAAACCAAACAAGGGAACAAGAAGCCTAAAGTCGATCTCGAGCATGAATAGTATATGACACATGCACATGGTCTTGTCACCCCGTATATGCATTACCCCTAACATATTACAATTTATAAATAAGGTCATATACTAATAGAGTTTCCTTCAAACCAAGATTAGGCAAGATACATATCTCTTCCGGAACAAGACTCAACCGTCAAATAAACCCTTTCATCTATCTGTGACCTCTAAGCGGTTCGAATCTAGAGAAATAATAATTAACGAGTTAAAATAAAATCATATAAATCAATTCTAAAATATAAAGCTTCAATCATTAATCAAATCACAAAAGGTTAACAACAGTCAACCCCGACCCATATGATCAAAACCTGAGTGTAGCATTAAATCACGTTGACCCATAACCTCAAGAGTCCAAATATATTATTAGTTCTAAAATAAATGTCCAAATCGATATTCAAAGCCTCAAAATACACTCTCTGAAGTTGTAAACAAAACCCCCCAAATTTCACTCTTAAATTCCATACTTTAGGTGTAGAAATCCATGAACATAGCTCAAGATAATCAGAAACTACCAAAAAACTCACTCGAGCCCCCTAGAACCCCGTCCAATCTTCCTAATATGTTTGTTTACCCTATAGAAACTTATGCAATAGCGTAAAACACCAATAACTACACCAAACAATGAATTCCTCATCAAACAAAGAATCTCAAGTTCTCTTACATTCTAAATTCTAACTTTTGACTAGAAGCGACGAACCAACCCTAGGCCACCCGACGCCACAACCAAAGTTACTCACAAGTCCAAAAATATTATACAAACCTATTGGAACGATCAAAATTACCAATCTAGTGCCATTTACCAAAAATATTGACTTTGGACAACTTCTCTAATTTCGATTCTCATCTTAGGTATCAAGTTTTCTAAATTACACTCAAACATCCCATCCTCACAAGCCATAAATCATCAAACCAATCCACCAGATGTATCAAATAGGAAAATTTGGTTCTTAGGACTCAAAACAGACGGTCAGGTCATTACATTCTACACCTCTTAAATAAATTTTGATCCTCAAACGAGTTTAGAAACATACCCGAACTACTGAAAAGGTGTGGATATCTGCTTTACATGTCTAACTCGGTGTCCCAGGTATATTGCTCGCTCGATTTCTCTTTTCAAAGTACCTTTATCGAAGCAATTTCCTTTTACCTCAACTTTCGAACCTGCATGTCCAAAATGGCTATCAGATCTCATTCGTAGGCCAAATTCTCATCTAGGTACACTATGGTGAATTCCAAAACATGTGACTTAAATTCATTACCTCTAAATCTGAGAAACATGAAATACTAGATGTACCATCGATAGGCTAGGAGGTAAATCAAGCCTACAAGAAAACTCACCAACTCCCTGCAACACCTCAAATGGTCCAATAAACCTCAAACTCAAATTTCCCTTCTTCCCAAACCTCAACACACCCTTAATGGGTGAAGCTTTTAGAAGTACTTTCTCACCCTCCATAAATAGCACATCACAAACCTTTTTTCCACATAACTCTTTGCCTGCTCTGAGCTATCCGAAGTTGTTCTGGATCAAATTCACTTTCTTCAAAGTACCAAATCTTTACCTAACAACCTAGTTTAACTAGGTTCAAACCAACCAACAAGAAAACACCAACATATACCATACAAATCCTCATACAAAACAAAACATATGAGATGATCCGAATGACCTCCAAAGTCGATCACACCAGCTCTCAACAAGTCCTAGATGATCTGAATTGTCCGCTCAAATTGACTATACGTCTGTAGGTGAATGTTATTCTATGCTCCATCGATACACCCAACACCCCGTGAATAGCTCTCCAAATGTGAGATGTGAACTAAGTGCCACAGTCTAAAATGACAGAAACACGTATGCCATGCAAAGGAACTACATGCCAGATGTAAATACGAGATATTTTCTACCAATTATAAGTAGTGAACACTAATATGAAATACATGAACTTGTCCAACCTATTCACAATGACCCAAATATCATCAAACTACCTCAAGAGACAAGGTAAAGCTACCATAAACTCCATAGTGATAAACACTCACTTCCACTCTAGTATAAACATATCCGGTATCAAATCACCTAGGTTTTTATGTTTATAATTAACTTACTAGCAATGCAAAAATTGTGAAATATCACCAACAATGTCCTGCTTCATCCTCTGCCACCAATAATTCTGGTTTAATCAAGATACATTTTCGTAGCTCGTAGATGAATAGAATAATGCAAACTATGAGCCTCTTGAACTGTTAAATCCCTCGAACCATCAATATTCGGAACAAAAAGCCGACCCTAAAGTTGCATAAAACAATCATCTCTAATAACTACCTCCTTATCACCTAGTCACTGTAACGTGTCATTAATCACTAATAAACTAAGATCATCATACTGACAAGACTTAATGCACTCAACAAGGACGACTGTGAAACTACACAAGCAAGAACTCTACTAGGCTCAGAAATATCCAATCATACAAATCTATTGGTGTAACGACCCGATCAGTCATTTTAAGCTCTAACACGTTGTTCAGCAGTTTGAGGTCATGAGCAGCTCCGTTTCCAGTATTAGGACTTGTAGGTGTGGTCGGAATTTAATTTCGGGAAGATTAGAGTGAATTTGGAAAGAAAATTCTCATTTCGGAAGCCTTAAGTTGGAGAAATTGACTAAGATTGGGATTCTGAGTAAACGACCTCGGAACCAGGATCTGAACGTTCCAGCAGGTTCATATGATGATTTCAGACGTGGGCGTATATCCGGACAAGATTTTGGATAACCCGGGAGCATTTCGGCGTATATTGTGGAAGTTAGTGTTTTAGAAGGATTTCATAAATTTGGGTTGGAAAGCATTTCAGAGTTATTGATGTCCGTTTGGGATTCTGATCCTGGGAATAGCTTCGTATGGTGATTCTAGAGTTGGGAGCACGATCGAAAGTGAATTCAGATGTCCGTGTGTTATTTTGAAGTCATTTGGCTAAAGATATAAATTTGAAGGTTTTAGAAAAATCTGACCGGAAGTAGAAATTTTGATAGCTGGGTCAAAATGCGATTCCAGAAAATGGAACACATCCATAATGTTGAATATAACTTGTGTGCAAAATTTGGGGTCAATCAGTTGTGATTTGATAGGTTTCGACATCAGATCTAGAAGTTGGAAATGTTTAGTTCATAAAGTTTGATTTATAGTGCGATTCATGATTTCGGCGTTGTTTGATGTGATTTGAGGACTTGAGAAAGTCCGCATTATGTTTTGGAACAGGTTGGTGTAATTGGACGGGGTCTCGAGGGCCTTGGGTGGATTCCGGATGGTTAACGGATCAAGTTTGGAGTTTGAAGAAGTTCTGATATTTCTTTCATCTGGTGTGACCGCACCTACGAGGCTATGGCCACAGGTGCGGATTTGGCACCGCAGGTGCGAATTTAGGGTTGAGTTGAGGAAGCTACAGGTGCGGGAGTTTGGGTGCGCCTGCAGGAGCGCAGGTGCGAAAGGTTGGATCGCAGGTACGGAAATGAGGCTTGGGCAGAATGTTTTAAAACGGGAATTTTCACAATGCTCCTCCTATTTTCATTTGGTATGGGCAATTGTGGAGAGCTTCAAGGAGGGATTTTTGTCAAGGATCACAAGGTAAGTTATCCCAACTCTTTTTAAGTTAAATGCATGGTCTAGGTACAGATTCGAGTATGGAAATTTGTGGAAAATATGGAATTTTAAAGAAAAAACTAGAAATTTGGTAATTTTTATTCTAGCCACGAATTTGAGCATGAAAATTTGAGTAAACCGTCTATTCGAGCTAGTAAGTCTATCGGTAGAGTTTATCTTCGAGAAATTTCGGAATCCAGGCACGTGGGCCCGAGAGCATTTTGGTCAATAGTTCGAGCGGAGATGATAATTTACATAGTCTAAAATGCTTTCCAACCCAAATTTATATGGGCCCGAGAGCATTTTGGTCAATAGTTCGAGGGTATATTTTTATTGGTTTGCCCGTTATATGGCTAGTTTTTAGCGCTGCGCATCAACTGGTGTCTTCGGAAGGGCTTGAAAGCCGGTTATGGAATTTCGGAGCGAGGTAATGTCTCCTTTCTAAATTTGTGAGGGGGAATTGTCCCTCATAGAGGAAATAAATGAATACATGCTATTAGTTGCGGGGGCTACGTGCGCACGAGGTGGCGGGAGTCCGTGCGTAGCTATTAATATGCTTATGTCCTAATAGTCCAGGACCCACTAGCATGCCTTAGTTGTTGTACTTGTGATCTTGCCAGTAATATTAGACCGCTAATATGATTGAAACAGTAATTGAATACCTAAGAATACTAGAGTTCATTTTCTTAATCATCTAGAAGGAGAATTTTTTCTTCCTTGCATAATTGTGTTACGGCCAGATTTGTATTATTTCAAAACCTCGCCAAACGTGGAAAATGAATTCCCAGAATGATTTATATACTATCTGCATATTCACCTAAAGAGAATTTTACCATTTTCTTGAGAAGCTACTTTTTGATAAAAATACGGATTTATTATGTGAATATGTGTACACGTGAGCACCTGAGTCGCATGTATGATTCGCGAGCAGGGAAAATAGATGCATCTATGTTTCGAGCCGTTCGACCCTCGACAGTGCACGGTTTATGTTTATGTTAGTCCGGGCCGTCGACCCTCGACATTTCTTGCGCATGATACATGCATACTATATACCATATGTGACTTGAACTGTCAAACGGTCTCAGAGATTTAAATTGTCAACTGAAATGATGAAGATTTAAAGTGTTAAATGTGGAAGGAGTTGATATTATTTATTCCTGATTTTAATAAATTGCATATGACATACATGCTTAGTGTCTCACTTGATTATACTAAATTGACTTCTAGCAAGTGTCTAATTTGACCTCTCGTCACCACCTCTCTGAGGTTAGGCGTGATACTTACTGAGTACATGCCATTTTTGTACTCATACTACACTTGATGTGCATTTTGTTGCATATGTAGCTTCATAGAAATATGACTAACTTGGAGACTTAGACGAGCTGCATCACTCGGAGACGACCCCCAGTCGGCAGAGTCTTTCTATATGTATTGTATTTTCATTTTTTATTCCTTTTCGAATTTGTATTTCGGACAAGCTTTGTAGAATTTGTAAAATTCTTAGAAATTGCTGATGTACTTGTGTCACCGGGTTCTGGGATGTGTTGGGATGTATTTTATTAAAATGTAGTATTGGACTGTTATTTTTACTTAATTGATTTTATTTAGGTGTTACGTGTTAAAATGAAAGGTAATGATTTCAAAAATGCTAAAACGGGAAATTTAGCTAAACTATTTAATGATTGGATTACCTGGCAGCTGTGTCCGGCGCCATCACCACCTTATGGATTTTGGGTCGTGACAACATGGTATCAGAGCTCTAGGTTCCCTTAGGTTTCACGAGTCATGAGCAAGTCTAGTAGAATCTTGCGGATTGGTACGGAGACGTCTGTACTTATCTTGGATAGGCTACAAGGCTATTGGAGTGCTTCCCTTCTTGATTACTCATTGTGCGATTTGATTCCTCCGAGGCTTATGCCTACGTTTATTCTTACTCAATCTTACGCGTCGCGAAGCGCTTGCTATGAATCAGGAATTTCAGGAATTGAAATGGTACAATGGGTGTGGTGCGGGATGTTTCTCCCTGTGAAGTAGATTGAGGCTATTGGCATTGCTCTAGGGAAGAGTAATATGTTGTTTCAGCAAGTAGCTGTGATTCTGAGGGCTTGAGTTTATGCTCAGGTTGTGATAATATTTACAATTGGTTATCACGCGATGTCGATATGATGATAGAATTTTTGCCCATATGTCGGGGGTGATGAATGGCTTGAAGGGAGGTCTTTTAGGGAGTTATTTCGAGATTTCAACATTTTAGTTCTGGCAGCGGAAAGGCATTTGGACTATAAATGGTCAAGTTTTGGATTGATAAAGCAGTAAGACTTGGTGTTTTCAAGTGAGGTGGGATATGTACCTGTGATGTGATGTCGTCTTCATTGATCGAATGGAATATGTTAAGTTTGTAGGTGCTATGGTTTCTTCGGTTGCATGGGGTTAGAGTATTGTGAAAAAGTATTGAAGAAGCGGTTGTCAGAGACCGTGAGGCGCGATGGTTCAGTACTGGATAAGTTTTGATAATGAAGGCAACTCGAGATAGATGATCTTCGGAGAGTTTGAAGTCGTGGCGAACTGCTGGATTAAGAACTACAGAGAGTGATATTGAATTGAGGCAGCAATTGGGCAGCATACGATGAAGGAAGATATGTGCAAAGTGCTAGGCGGTGGTTCCCTTTCTAAAAGGCCAGGTGTAAGGAACGGAAGTCAGGTAGTTGTTTAAAGGAATAACTTTAACAAGTGAGAGAATGGCAGGGTAGCACAGGAGTTAAGTGGTAAGACAACTGCCTATCTTGAGGGAATGTTTGAGAGTTTTACTGGATGGTGACTGGGTCCACGAGCTTAAGTTGAAATATGGGTTATTTCGGCGAAAGGTTGGATACAACAGGGAGGAGTTGTTAGGAATGAAGAAGGACGCAATGTGGCGGTGAATTTGAAGATGTTGCAGGTCATTTAGTAGATGTCCATGAGAAGCGGACGGACTGGTAAAGTTGGTGAATGAGAGCAGGCTTAGGATGGGGTATTGATGTTGCAGAGAGTGTGCATTTCAGTGTCGTTGGAAGGTGTCAGTTTGTGATTTCCACATATGGGTTATCTCTTGTGAGTAGGTTAGCGGTTGCATGGTTGGCAAGTTTCTGCAAAGGATTCTGGTGGCTATTCGGTAGGAGGTAGAATGTGTGAATGGGGATAGAGAATTTGAATAGTTAGGGAATGATGACAGGGAAATTCGGAAGAATTGGGCGGATTGTTTAAGAAAAATCATGCTAACAAAGAAGAAAGGATCTCAGCAGGGTCTAAAGTGGTGCAAGGAGTAGCTTCGGGCTAAGTGGGGGAGTCCCACCACCTGAAACTAGGTTGTAGGATTGTGTTTTCATGGGGTGGCGGATTGTCGGTGTAATGTCAAGTTATTGCACCTAAGGGAAAGGAGTAAAATGGTGATTGTGCGTGGGATTTGACGAATGTGTGCAAAAGTTGGCCCTATTGGACCAGGGTTAGGCTTTGGAGGATTCATAATTTACGCTTAATGCATAGGCGATTTGAAAGCATAGTGACCCAGTCACGTACTTCATTGAGAGGATGTTCATGCGCTAGAAAAGCCTTGGAATTGATCGTATTCGGGGCCAGTCAGAGTGGGTGACTCTCAATAGCGGTCCTAGCAATCTCGAAGGTTAAGAATGTAGTGTTTAAGTGTTTTAGGCAGCAGTATAATTAAGAATCGAGCTTTTGCATTATAATTTCTGAGAAAGGGAAAATGGTTAGAGTGTTCGAGGATATTTTTCAGTGTGCAGGATAGTGTTGGGGGAGTGAGAGAAGTAATCTACGGGGTGTAGAATGATTATCAGAAGTGTATGAGACGGTTTGTGGGATTGAGATAGCATGGTCTCGTGAGTCAAGGCCACTCGGGATGAGTGAGGGTTGAGTTTGTTATGATTTGAATGGGGTAACTATTATTTCTGAGGCGAATAAGGATGATTAAAAGAAGATAGATTGGTTAGCAATGGTTGGAATGACATATGTGCGACAGTGATCAGTTCCTTCAATGTGGTTAAGTTATGCATGTGGTTTGTGCCGACGTGTGCGAGGCTTGTCGGCCGCCGTAATGGATATTTTTGGAAGCATAAAAGTATTATGGCTTGTCAGGTGTAGGCGGATCCCGGAAGGATCATGCGGGGTATAGACTATTCCCTGATGATTTGCCTGTTTTATGATTATGAGAATTCACTCGTGGGTTGTTAAGGTTTTCTTGAATTGTGGTGGGAAAAGAAAAGAAAAAAAGGGTTTCTATAGGACGGGGTGTTCACCCTATTAGTGGTTCAAGAGTTATGATGGAATTCCCGCACTATCTCATATTGGCATCGCGAAGCGCTTGCTATGAATCAGGAATTTGAGGAATTGAAATGGTGATATGGGTGTGGTGCGGGATGTTTCTCCCTGTGAAGTTGATCGAGGCTATTGTCATTGCAATGCGGAAGAGTAATATGTTGTTTCATGCAGTAGCTGTGATTCTGAGGACTTAAGGCTACGCTCAGGTTGTAATGATATTTACTATTGGTTATCACACAATGTCGATATGATGATATAATTCTTGCCCATATGTTGGGGTGATGAATGGCTTGAAGGGAGGTCTTCTCAGGGCGTGATTTTGAGATTTCAACATTTTCGTTATGGTAGCGGAAAGGCATTTGGACTATAAATGGTCAGGTTTTGGATTGATAAAGCAGTAGTACTTGGTGTTTTCAAGTGAGATGGGATATGCACTTGTGATGTGACGTCGTCGTCACTGATCGAACAAACTATGTTAAGTTTGTCGGTGCTATGGTTTCTTCGGTTTCATGGGGTTAGAGTATTGTGAAGAAGTATTGAAGAAGAGGCTGTTAGAGACCGTGAGGCGTGGTGGTTCAGTACATGATAAGTGTTGATAATGAAGGCAGCTCGAGATAGATGATCTTCGGAAAGTTTAATGTCGTGGCGAACTGATGGATTAAGAACTACAAAGGATGATATTGAATTGAGGCAGCAATTTTGCATCATACGATGAAGGAAGATATGTGAAAAGTGTTAGGCGGTGGTTCCCTTTCTAAAAGGCCAGATGTAAGGGACGGAAGTCATATAGAGTCTTAAAGGAATGAGTTTAACAAGTGGGAGAGTGGCAGGGTAGTATAGAAGTTCAGTGGTAAGACAACTGCTTATCTTGAGGGAAAGTTTGAGAGTTTTAGTGGATGCTGATTAGGTCCACGAGCTTAAGTTGAAATGTGGGTTATTTCGTCGAAAGGTTGGATACAACAGGGAGGAGTTGTTAGGAATGAAGAAGGACTCAATGTGGGGGTGAATTTGAAGATGTTGTAGCGCATTTAGTAGATGTCCATAAGAAGCACCGGACTGGTAAAGTTGGTAAATGAGAGCATGCTTAGGATGGGGTATTGATGTTGCAGAGAGTGTGCATTTCTGCGTCGTTGGAAGGTGTCAGTTGGTGATTTCAACAGGTGGGTTATCTCCTATGAGTAGGTTAGCGGTTGCATGGTTGGCATGTTTCTGCGAGGGATTTTGGTGGCTATTCGGTAAGAGGCAGAATGTGTGAATGGTGCTAGAGAATTTGAGTATTTTGTGAATGCTGACTGGGAAATTTGGAAGAATTGGACGGATTGGTTAAGAAAATAATGCTAACAAAGGAAAAAGGATCTCAGTAGGGTCTATAACTGGTGCAAGGAGTAGCTTCGGGCTAAGTGGGGGAGTCTCACCACCTGCAACTGGGTTGGAGGTTTGTGTTCTCATGGGGTGGCGGATTGTCAGCGTAATGGCAAGTTATTTCAGCTAAGGGAAATGAGTAAAATGGTGATTGTGCGTGGGATTTGACGAATGTGTGCAAAAGTCTGCCCTATTGGACCAGGGTTAGACTTTGGAGGATTCATAATTTATGGTTAATGCATACGCGAGTTGTAAGTGTAGTGACTCAGTCACGTACTTCATTGAGAGGATGTTCATGCACTAGAAGAGCCTTGGAGTTGATAGTATTCGGGGCCAGTCAGAGTGGGTGACTCTCAATAGCGTTCCTAGCAAACTCGAAGGTTAAGAATGCGGTGTTTAAGGGTTTCACACAGTAATATGATTAAGAATCGAGCTTTTTGCAGTAAAGTTTCTATGAAAAGGAAAATGGTTGGAGTGTTCTATGATATTTTTCAGTGTGAATCATAGTGTTGGGGGAGTGAGAGGAGTAAATTCCGGGGGTGTAGAAATATTATCAGAAGTGTATGAGGCGGTTTGTGGGACTGAGGTAGCATGGTCTCGTGAGTCAAGGCCACTCGGGATGAGTGAGGATCGAGTTAATAAGAGTTGAATGGGGTTACTATGGTTTCTCAGGCGATTAAGGATGATTAAAAGATAATAGATTGGTTAGCAATGGTAGGAATGGCACATGTGCGACAGTGATCAGTTCCTTCAATGTTGGTAAGTTATGAATGTGGTTTGTGCTGGCGTGTGCGAGGCTTGTCGGCCACCGTAATGGATTTATTTTGAAGCATTAAAGTATTATGGCTTGTCAGGTGTAGGCTGATCCCGGAAGGATCATGCGGGGTATAGACTATTCCCTAAGGATTTTCCTGTTTTGTGATTATGAAAATTCACTCGTGTGTTGTTATGGTTTTCTTGAATTGAGGTGGGAAAATAAAAGAAAAAAAAGGGGTTCTATATGACGGGGTGTTCACACTATTAGTGGTTCAAGAGTTATTATGGAATTCATGTGCTATCTCATATTGGCATGCATGTGTAGTAAGCAGTATGTAATTGGAAGTAAGGATCAAGATTGCGGTTCGGTGTTGGCAAGGATTTCTTGAACTCGGGCGATCAAGGAAAAAGGGATTTGAAAGTTAATAGTAGGTTGGTGTTATCTTCAGTGTCACCTGAGATCGATATTCGGTGAAAGAGGCTTGTACCCTGGTTATGGGTTCTTGATGTGTTTTGCAGTGTTAGTGTGGTCAGTTGTATGGATGTGCAGACTTGTTACCTCGTGGAGTGTCGTGGGAGCGTGACCACGAGAAGATTGTATAAGTGTGACATATAGTAGCGTAATTGATTGAAGAATTAGACCAAGTACAAGGAAGTGCAATATTGCTTGTTTGAAAAATTTATGCCAAGAAGGCGTTCGGTCCAGCTAGTTGTGGATTGTGGGGTGTTGTCCCGGCTATGAAGGTTTTTCTTGAGTGTTATGAGAGGAAGTAGGTTATTTTGGACATAGGTAAGGCTATCAGCCTAGTTCATTGAGAATAGAATCGGCTTGAAGTATATGAATGAATTTAAAAAAGATTATGGGCTTCATGCGAGTGAGATGTGTTCATTTCAGTATAGCGCTCCTCAAGGAGGGGTGTTGGAATATCAGGTGTTGTTCCGTCTTTGTCAAATTCATATGATATTGTGATTGTTCCGTATGACTTATGAAACGGCTTGATAATTTTTTATGTGTTGAGATTCCGCATAGTGGTGAGGTTATGTGAGCAGGATGGCTCTTGAGATCCAGATTATATATCGCACCTCAGCTGTGCTTGAGTTTTGTAGCATATAGTTCTATCAGTCTCCCCAGAATGGTATTCTGCACTTAACGTGCTTCTGACCGGTGTTCAGTAATTTATAATAGTGAGCAATTCAGCTCCGTGTATATCTCCGTATGTGAGTTTTATGATTTGGATCAGGTTGCACGCCGCCACAGTGTGATGATGAGTACGGTTCCCTATATCTATTTTTCTTATGTTATACATCATATTTTCTGAGGAAAGTCCATATTAGTTACGTGAGTTGAGTAGTCCCTTCCTGAGTCATTTCCTTATGTATCATGTTCGAATTGTGGCCTATTGGCGCATTGTGGCATCATGTGAGACTATTGGTCATGTCTGGGGTGATTGGTTGTCTGAGCAGTTCATATTGGGTAAGACGAGATTTATAAATCGGGGATCGATGTGATAAGATTATGTGAAGTATATTACAGGACAATTGCCAGTATTTGGTTAGTAAGGAGGTGATGATTTAGTCAAAAAGGAGAGATTCAATGTCTGGTTAACTCCGCGGTTGGTTAGAATTTCTGCACATCTCCTCCGTGTGGTGGTATCATCAACATTATCGCAGGATGTATATATATATAGCATAAGGTGAATTGGGAGCATCAGAATGGTGGAAGTTTGGCTACTAAGGTTCGGGGAAATGTCATTGTGATTAGATGATGAAATATGCGGTGTATGGCGCTAAATTCAGCAAAAGTATGCATTCATGTTTTGGTACCTCGTGTGGTAGTTGATACGATGATTATATATTAGAAATAGGTATGGCAGAGAAATTTCAGGTGTTGGAACTGGATTTTGAGCTTATTGTATGGATAAAAGAGGATATCTTTAGGTTTGATCAAGCTAATGTGCTCAACTGGGTTGTGGTAGCACGGTCAGGTGCACGAGGTGTTAAAAAGTGATTTCACATAACTCCAGAGCAGTCCTTAGGACGTTCGAGGATGAACGTCTGTTTAAGTGGGGGAGAATGTAATGACCCGACCGATCATTTTGAGCTCTCGTGTCGTTCAACAGTTTGAGGTCATGAGCAGCTCCGTTTCCGATATTATGACTTGTAGGTGTGGTCGGAATTGAATTTCGGGAAGTTTAGAGTTAATTTGGAAAGAAAATTCTCATTTCGGAAGCCTTAAATTGGAGAAATTGACTAAGATTGGGATTCTGACTAAACGACCTCGGAATCAGATCTGAATGTTCCAGCAGGTTCGTATGATGATTTCGGACTTGGTTGATGTCCGGATCGGGTTTTGGATAACCCAGGAGCGTTTCGGCGTATATTGTGTAAGATAGTGTTTTAGAAGGATTTCATAAATTTGGGTTGGAAAGAATTTCAGAGTTATTGATGTCTGTTTGGCATTCCGAGCCCGAGAATAGCTTCGCATGGTTATTATGGAGCTGGGAGCACGATCGTAAGTGAATTCGGATTTTTGAAGTCATTTGGCTAAAGATAGAAATTTGTAGGTTTTTGAGAAATGCGACCGGAAGTGGAAATTTTGATATCGCGGTCGGAATGTGATTTTGGAAGTTGCAACAGGTCCGTAATGTCGAATATGACTTGTGTACAGAATTTGGGGTCAATCAGTTGTGATTTGATAGGTTTCGGCATCGGATATAGAAGTTGGAAATTTCAAGTTCATAAAGTTTGAATTTTAATGTGATTCGTGATTTCGGTGTTGTTTGATGTGATTTGATGCCTCGAGCAAGTCGGGATTACGTTTTGGAACAGGTTGGTGTAACAGGACGCGGTCCCGGGGGCCTCGGGTGGATTCCGGGTGGTTAACAGATCAAGTTTGGAGCTTGAAGAAGTGCTGAGATTGCTGTCAACTGGTGTGACCGCACCTGCGAGGCTTTGTCCACAGGTGCGGCTTTGGCGCCGCAGGTGCGAGTTTTGGCTGGAGCTGAGGAAGCCTTATGTGCGGGAGTTTGGGTGCACCTGCGAGAGCGCGCGTGCGAAGGTCAGATTGCAGGTGCGGAAATGAGGCCTGGGCAGAATGTTTTAAAACGAGAATTTTGACAATTCTCCTCCCATTTTCATTTGGTATGGGCGATTAGGGAGAGCTTCAAGGAGGGTTTTTCGTCCAGGATCACAAGGTAAGTTATCCCAACTCTTTTTAAGTTAAATGTATGGTCTAGGTACAGATTTGAGTATGGGAATTTTTGGAAAATTTGGAATTTGAAGAAAAACATAGAATTTTGGTAATTTGGATTCTAGCCACGAATTTGAGCATGAAAATTAGAAGAAATCGTATATTCGAGCTAGTAAGTCTATTGGTAGAGTTTATCTTCGAGAAATTTCGGAATCCGGGCACGTGGGCTCGAGGGCATTTTGGTCAATACTTCGAGCGGAGATGAGAATTTATATAGTCTTAATTTTTACATGTATTAGGGTATATTTTCATTCGTTTGCCTGTTATTTGGCTAGTTTTTGAGCGCTGTTTATCAATTGGAGTCGTCGGAAGGGTTTGGAAGCCGGCTATGGAACTACGGAGCGAGTTAAGTCTCCTTTCTAACTTTGTGAGGGGGAATTGTACCCCATAGGTGAACTAAATAAACACATGCTATTAATTGTGGGGGCTACGTGCGCACGAGGTGACGGGAGACCACGTGTTGCTACTAATATGCTTATGTCATGCTCTAGGACCCACTAGCATGGCTTACTTGTTGTACTTGTGGTCTTGCCAGTAAATTAGACCGCTAATATGATCGAAATAGTAATTGAATACCTAAGAGGACTAAAGTTCATTTTCTTAATCATCTAGAAAGAGAATTTATTCTTCCTTGCGTAATTGTGTTCCGGCCAGATTTGTAATATTTGTAAACCTCGTCAAACATGGCAAATGATTTCCTATAAATGATTTATATACTATCTTCATGTTCACCTAAAGATAATTTTATTATTTTCTTGAGAAGCTGTTTTGTTGATAAAAATGCGGGTTTATTATGTGAATACGTGTACATATGAGCACCTGAGTCACATGTATGATCCGCGAGCAGGTTAGCCTTATTATTATTATTATGATGACCGCGTTGTATGATCGATTCGCAAGCGGGGAAAATAGATGCATCTATGGTTCGAGCCGTTCGACCCTCGGCAGTGCACATTTTATGTTTATGTTGGTCTGGGCCGTCGACCCTGGATATGTCATGAGCATGATACATGCATATTATATACCATAAGTGAATTGAACTGTCAAACTGTCTCAGAGATTTAAATTGTCAACTGAAATAATGAAGATTTACAGTGTTAAATGTGGAAGGAGTTGATATTATTTATTCCTGATTTTAATAAATTGCCTATGATATTCATGCTTAGTGTCTCACTTGATTATACTAAATTGACTTCTAGCAAGTGTCTAATTCGACCTCTCATCACTACCTCTCTGAGTTTAGGCGGGATATTTCCTAAGTACACATTATTTTCTTACTCATGCTACACTTGCTGTGCATTTTGTTGCACATGTACCTTCACTGAAATATTGCTGACTTGGAGACTTAGACGAGCTGCATCACTCGGAGACGACCCGCAGTCAGTAGAGTCTTCGTCTATGTATTGTATTTTCATTTTTTATTCCTTGTCCAATTTATATTTCGGACAAGCTTTGTAGAATTTGTAGAATTCTTAGAAATTGCTCATGTACTTTGTCACCGGTTTCTGGGACGTGTTGGGATGTACTTTATTAAAATGGAGTATTGGACTGTTATTTTACTTAATGAATTTTATTTAGTTTTTACGTGTTAAAATGAAAGGTAATGATTTCAAAAATGCTAAAACAGGAAATTTAGCTCAACTATTTAATGATTAGCTTGCCTGACAGCGGTGTCGGGCGCCATCACGACCTTATGGATGTTGGGTCGTGACAATTGGACAATGCCTTAAAAACAAAAAGATCTCCCCTTAATTCGAATGAGTTCCAAAGTACCATATTCACCATTTTTCCACTCAACGCATCCGTTACCATATTCACTTTACCCGGATGATACAAGATAGTGGTATAACAATCCTTAAGCATCTAATGCCACCTCCACTTCCTCAAATTCAAATTCTTCTGCTTGAACAAGTGTTGAAGACTGCGGTAATCAATGCAAACTGCACATGATGCACTATAGTAGTAATGATCAAAATCTTAAGTGCATGTAAATTTGTTGCCAACTCTGATAATGAGTTATATAGTTATTCTCATGAGTCTTCAACTTCCGTGACGCATAAGCAATTACTCTACCCTACTACATCAACCTCACACCATGACCAATGCATGAAGTATCAAAATACACCATATATAGTCCCGAACCTGTATGCAACACCAATATCGGGCTGTAGTCAAAGATACCTCGAGCTTACGCAAGTTTTCACATACATTAGAGCATATAAGAGGAACACCTTTCTAAGTAAACTTAGTCAGTGAAATTGCAATGGAGGAAAATCCCTTTACAAAACGACCTGCCAAAAGAAAAAAACTCCGGATCTTTATAGTTGTAGTAGGTCTAAGCCAATTCTGAACTCCCTCAATATTCTTTGGATCCACCTTAATACTATAACGAGATACTATATGATCCAAGAATGCTACTGAATCAAAATAAAACTCACACTTAGAAAACATAGCATAAAGGGGCTTCCCCTTCAAGGTCTAAAGCACCATCATCAAATGTCGCTCGTGCTCCTCCCTTGTACGAGAGTAAAGCAAGATGTTGTCAATGAACAAAAGGGTCAAAACGAGTCTTGAACATGGTTTTTAAATTATGTAAATGTTGTTGGAGCGTTAGTCAAACCAAATGACATCGCCCAGAACTCATAATGACCATAACGCTTCCTAAAAGTTATCTTACGAATATCTGAAGCCTTAATATTCACCTGATGATAACCTGACCTCAAGTCAATGTAAGGAAACACCTTAGCATCTTGAAGCTGATCAAGCTAATCATCAATACGAGGTAATGGGTACTTCTTTTTGATAGTGTACTTGTTCAACTACCGATAATCAATGCACATCCTCATAATGCCATCTTTCTTCTTCGGAGACAACACTAGAGCACCCTAAAGAGAAACACTGGGTCTAATGAACCCTTTCTCGGCAATCTTGTAGTTGCTCCTTAAATTCCTTCAACCTAGTCGAAGCCATACGATATGGTGGAATAGATATGGGCTAAGTTACCGGAACCAAGTCAATCCCAAAATCAATATCCCTATTCAGTGGCAAAGTAAAAAAATCCATAATGAATACATCTGAAATTCTCTTACAACTGTTACCAAATCTATAGACCTTCGCACTAGAATACTCAATTATAGCCAAATCTTCTAGACATCCCTTTTCAACCATACGCAGAGCCTTAAAATGAAATAACCTAACCTATAGAATGATCAAGTGACATTTTCCACTTAATGTAGGTAATCATGGAATATCTAAGTCAAAGTCTTGGTGTGAAAATTTAAGATAGCATGATACAGAGATAACCAATACATACGAAGAATCACCTCAAAATTCACCATGTCCAACAACAAGAGATACACTAGCGTATCATACATATTAACACAATTAAACGAGAATGATAAACACAATATGCTATAATAGAATCTATAACATGCATAGACACATGAACAATAATATCCAAAGAATTACGAGACATACCCAAATATGAGACAAAGATGACACATATTAATAAATAGAATCGGTATCAAACAACACTAAAGTATCTCTATGAAAGATTGAAACAATACCTATAATGAGTAAATCAAATGCAACAGTCCATGCCCTACTAGGAAAAGCATATCAACAAGCATGACCTATGCTCGCATGGCCTCCACCTCTATGATAACTCTAACTACCTTACCTTCACCTCTCGCTAGATATGCAGGTTGTGTAGCAGCTACGATAGGAATCCTAACCTGAGTAATCAAAAGCCTAGGAAAATATGCCTTGGATCTCCACACTCAAATCAACGTCTCTACTGGTGTGGCTGTCGGGACTGAGACTACCCCTGACGATCAAAATAAATACAGAAAGGACCATGCTTTATAGATGTACTATAAGAACTACATGGGGGAAGTGTTTTGAATGACGACTGACCTGAACGAGCACTCTAGAAATCATGGCTAACTCAAGAATTGTGAGAAGTATGGAGTCCCGAGTTAAATGGCATGCTAGGATGGCCTCTACAATAAAGACCCTTTCCTCCCATGTAGGCCCCACTAAATTCTTCAGTACCACAATATTTCTTGGCCGCTCATTTCGATCTCTCTCTCTCTCTCTCTCTCTCTCCTGCACGTGGATACACACCGATCTCTTAAATCTTGCATAACCTGGTGGAAAGAAGTCTAATCTATCGTGGTATCCCATACTTGATACTATTACTGAGACCCTCAATAAATCTATGTACCCTCTCCTTCTCGGAGGGGATTAGAAAATCTGCATAGCACGAAAACTCTATGAGCCTCATCTCATACTAAGTAACTATCATGCCATCTTGCTGCAAATGCTCAAACTGATATGCAACTCATCTCTCCTGTAGAGTGGAATGAACTTCTCCATGAAAAAGTAAAAAATTGGTTCCAAGTGAGAGAAAGTGACCATGCTGGTCACCCTGCTCGAATGTTTACCACCACCTCTTGGCTGGCCCTCTCAACTGAAAAATAGTTAAATCAAATCTACTAAACTCCATAAGACCCATATTGCACAGAATCGCATGACACATATCCAAGAACTACTGAGCATCCGTTGCGGGATTACCATCAAAACATGGAGGATCTAACTTATGGAACCGATCCATCCTCTTCTACTCCTAAACAGACATATCAGGCTTAACCTCAAGCTTAACTATAGCAAAAGGCTGGACTACCCCAACTGGCGGCTAACCGAAATTCCTGGAGTCTGGAACATAGTAGTAGCCTTATGTATGTTGTGCGTAGCCTGTGTCTGCTCTGTCTATCCATCATGTGAAGCAGCTGGAACAACAGGAATCATACCGACCTTTGCAAAGCGACCAATGTAACGCAAGATTCAGACTATAGTATCACGAAGCACTGGAGTGGCAATAAAATCCATATAAACCTTGGCTGGACCCGATGGAGTAACATTATCTAGTACCTATTCTACTACTAGAGCTACAGATGGCTCTTCAGAAACTACATTAGTATGAGCATTAGTGGTTGTTAGTGCTCCACCTCTCATTGGTGCGACCGTACGTGCTGTAGCCTGAACTCTAGCCTTGCTCTGGCCCGTGCCTTTCCTGGCTATAGCCTGGGGTATTGGCTCGTGCTCACCCGCTACAGGTGAACGTGTCCTCACCTTAGATGAGAGAAGAAAATAGTGAATATTCTAACTTCAGGAAGAAACAAAGACGCACGATAGAGAAAGAAAGAAAGTGAAGTTTCCTAGTTGTCCCATAGCCTCTCGAAGATAAGTATTGACGTATTAATACCGATCTGTAAGACTTTACTAGACATGCTCATGACTCGTAGAAACCATGAACCTCGAGCCCACATACAAACTTTGCCACGTCCTAAGATCCCTCCATGGTCGTGATGGCAACTAATACACTTACTAGGCAAGCCAATACTTAAGCATCAATCAAGACCAGGCATAACAAGATATACTGAGCTAACATAACATATATAAAACATAATTAATCTAACATCATCAACAAATGCAAAAAATATTACAACAACATTCCTCCAAAACCTGGTAGTACGGAGTCATGAGTTTCTAAGATGAAGTATAACGGAGTATCTAAAAGTACAAAATACTATTGGAAACATGAATAATTGTTTGATGACTAAAATAATGTGACTCCAAGGGTCTGCGATCGATCAACCAGCAGTACCTCGAGTCTCCTGAATCATCTATTCGGCGCTCTCTAGAGGTCCACTAGTGACATTGCCAAATATACACAAAATATGCAAAAGTATAGTATGAGTACAGAGGCAACATGTACTTAGTAAGTATCAAAACTAACCTCGGTGAAGTAATGGCGAGGTCCAAGTCATATGATACTCACTAAATAATATACATGTATAGTTAACATATATACATATTAAGGCAATGAAACGAGATACGATATCATATAAAAATGTATCATGAAATAGAAATTTTTATGATCCACTCTATCACGGCTATCAAGTCAAAAACATGTTACAGAGGCACCAATCAGCATGTTGAAAAACAAGCACAAAAACATATAATATGCATGTTATGGCATAAAGGAATCACTTGAATGGTCAAAGCTTTCACCTTTATGTCCAACTTGTCAACCAATACTATCACAATTTGACACATATGTGTCTCATAAACTCTGTGTGTATGCCACCAAAAGAGAAATATGGGAGGGCGACCCTAAGAGGATGGATCTGTATCCGCAAGTTGCACATGAAAATTCTCGTACTTTATCAATAATGACACGGCATAAAACTCGTAACATATCAAATATCACTCCGCGCATAATGTCCATTTGTGCTAGAATCACATCAATCCATATCGAGATCATCATTTCCAATGACTTAAGCATATACTGAAGAAATAACAACGAATATGCATAAGAACATAATAAATAAAGGTGCAAATATGTGTTCATGATATAGAATATGCCTACGATCAAATAAAGTAGATAAATATCTCAGTAAAGGCCATCATTCCAAATGAAGATATCATAATCCTAAACATGATTTCTAGCATGAATAAATACACTCACGTGGTCATACATTAAAATAAAGCACAAGTCAAGAATATCTATAACGACCCGGTCGGTCGTTCTGTGAGATTAGCCCTATTTCCCCCTTTTATGCTTTATCCTATGTTTCTTAGCCTAATTATGTTATGTTGGATCGGTTGGTTAGGGTTCGGAGTTGTCATGGTGAGAACAGAGACACTTAGTCTCTTACATTAGCTTAATAGTTGAAAAAGTCAACTGGAAGTTGACTTATTGGTAAACGACCTCGGAATGTGGATTTTATGGCTATGATATATTTTTTAAGTGATTTGGGACTTAGGAGTGTTTTTGGAATGAAGTTTGGATGTCCGGTGTAGAATTAGCCTTGAATTGGCGAAAGTTAGTTTTTAGAGATTTCCGGCCGGCAGGGGAAAATATGCTATAGGAGTCAGAATGGAATTTCGACAGTTGGAGCATGTTCGTAATGTCATTTTGGATATCTATGCAAATTTTCAGGTCAATCGGATGTGTTTTGGTTGGTTTCGGTATCATTGGTGAAATTTAGAAGTTTCAAAGTTCATAGGCTTGAATTTGATGTGATTTTGGTGTTTTTGCGTTATTTTTTGTGTTTCAAAGGCTCGAATAAGTTCGAATGAGGTTATGGGATGTGTTTTTATGTTTGGTTGTGGCCCCAAGGGGCTCGGGATTGATTTCGGATGGTTAACGGAGGTTTGGACTAAGGAATTTGCAGCAAAATTGCTGTTGGTGTCATTTTACTGGTGTGGCCGCACCTGCGGACGGGGAGCCGCAGGTGCGAAGATTATTGCGCAGGTGCGAAAAGAGGCCTGGCTAGAGGAAGCCATTAAGTGCGAGACATGGGCCCCACTAGCAAAGCTGCAAGTGCGGGGAAGGCATCACAGGTGTGAGATTGGACTTTTAATTGAATTTTGCAGGTGCGCACTTGAGACTGCAGGTGCGGGTCCACAGGTGCAGAAAATGGGCCGCATATGCGAATTAACTGGGCAGGAGGTATAAATAGTTGCCTCAGCGAAATTTTGGCATTTCTTTCATTTTTGTATACGGGTTGAGCTAATTTGAAGGAGCAATTCGAGAGTCTTAAGCGGAGGTAAGTTTCCCGGACTATAAACTCATATTTTATGACAGATTAGGCTTGGAATTTGTGGTTAAATGGCATAAATTGGGGGTTTAGGGCTGGAGAAATTGAGACTTGTAAATTAAGGAAATTAGGAATTGTTTGTGGTCGAATTGTGATGTATTTTATATGTGTAGACTCTGGAAGGGATAAGGATTCTTGTGACGCTATTTTCATCAAATTACAAGATGTGGGCCCGAGGCTCGGGTTTGGCCAAATTTCGAGAATTGTGTCTAAATTGATAGTTTTCGATTGGGTTTTGTTCCTTTAGCGTATATTGATGATGTTAATCTTGTTTTGGTTAGATTCGGAGCATTTGGGAGCCAATTCTAGGGGCAAGAGCATCACGGAGTACCTTTTGGGCTGTTTTGAGGTAAGAAACGATTGTAACTCTATACCTGAGGGTATGGAACCCCGGTATTTGATATTGTTTTCGTAAATGAGGTGACACACATGCTAGGTGACGAGCGTGTGGGCATGCACCGACTGGGATTGTGACCGGGTCTGTCCCGTAGCGACTTTTAAGCCGCGTATTCGATTTGAAACCTTATGACATCCTGTATTTTCGAAGTTTATTCTTGTTTATTGGCTATGAGCCATGTTTGGGGCCTCATGCCGACCTGTTAGATCCTCAGGGGTATTTTTACACTATTCTCACACCATCCTAATAGAACATTTGTGAACTCAATCATGTTTTGTACTTGTTGTTATTTTCACTGTAATCACACTATTTTGAAACTCCGAGAAGTATTTTGGGCTGAGTTGCGTGAGTTGAGATGAATTGCCTGAGTGGCTTGTGAGGATGACTAAGTGAGGCGGAGCGCCGAGTATGTGAGGATCGTTATGGGACGGGTTGCACGCCGCATCAATATACATGTTGTATATTACATATGGGTCGGGCTACACGCCGCAACAATATAGATTATATATATGGGTCTGGCTGCACGTTGCAACAATATAGATTATATATATGGGTCGGGCTGCACGCCGCAACAATATATACATATATTATATATGGATCGGGCTGCACGCCGCACCAATATACATATTAGATCGGGCTGCACATCGCAGCAAATATAGCGCTTGGGCTGTAGGAGCCCCTCCGGAGTCTGTACACCCCAAGTGGGCTAAGTTGCCCATTATATCGATCAGGCTACACGTCGCACTAGTGTAGATATGTATATATATATATCTATATATACATATATTGGATCGGGCTACCCGTCGCAGCAGTTATGTGTATTCATGGTACTTGCTGAGTACGAGTGATTAAGTGAGAGCATGAGATTCTAATAGTGGAGTCACGAATAACTGAGAGGCTTTCCCGCGAGGCTTTATTTGTGAGTTATACTGTGCCCAAGGGGCTTACATTTTATGAAACTACTATTTTCACTCTTCTTTACATTGAACCTCTGATGATAATGTTGGATAAATGTTTTTTATACGAGATTTTTAAATGGAAACTGGAGTTTTATGAATTATTCAGAATGTAGATTCCTGACTTTATTTATTCATTTCAATTGTTACTCATTATATGGATTTACATGTTTTATTAATGCTCGTCAATACACTCAAGTCTTTAGTTACTTTTATTACTTACTGAGTTGGCGTACTTACGTTACTCCCTGCACCTCTGTGTGCAGATCCAGGTACCGGACCATCTCACTAGTTGATTTTCGGGCTTGCTTGGAGTTTGTTCGAGGATCGAGGTAGCTGCTCAACGCCCCAACTTACTCATTTCCTTTCTTCGGTTCATAGTTTTTATCTTTTGTACTTCGGGCTTTTGTAGTAGCAAGCCACCTTATTGTACATTGTATTTACAGTCTTAGATGCTCATGACAGTTGACTCCAGGTTTTAGGGAAGTGTATAAATTAATTATCTCATTTTGCTGTTTTAAAATCTGCTAATTTTGAGAAATTATGAAATATTATGATTGTCTGTAATGGTTGGCTAGCCTAGTTCCATAATAGGCGCCATCACGCCCGGCTTAGGATTTGGAGTTGTGACAATATCACACAATCAAACAAGGCAATATGAAGCCTAGAGTCTACCCCGAGAATGAAAAAATTAAGACACCCGCGTATGTACTCCTCACATCACATATACTTGCACTCAACACTTTACAATTGACAAATATGTCATATTTGAACGGATTTTCTCTCAAACCAAGATTCGGCAATATAATTGTCTATTTTAGAACAAGCGTCAATTGTTCAATAAGTCCTTCCCTCTTTGTATGACCTCCAAACACTCTGAATCTAGCCACATAACACTTAATTATGTAAAATAAAGTCTAGAAACCAATTCTAAACAATAAAAATTCAATCTTTAATTAAATCTAAAAAATTCTACAAATGTCAGCAACTGCTCACATGCTCAAAATTTGAGTCTAGGACTAGATCCCGTTGACCATAATCCTATGCATCCAAATATATGATTGGTTCCCAAATTCGAGTCCATGTTGGTATTCAAAATATCATAGTAAACTCTCTTACGTTATAGACAAAACCCCAAATTTACTCTAAAATTTCATATTTTAGATGTAGAAATTTATGGGCAATTCCAAATAAAGATTACTTACCCTCATTTTTGAGTGAAATCCCTCTTCAAAATCCCCTCCCCTCGCTCTAAAAAGGTCAAAAACAGTGAAACTTAGCTGAACCTTGACTTAAAGATTCTGCCTGGCATCCATCGCAGATACGACACCTTATGTATCAATGCAACAATGCAGGTGCGAAACCTTATGCACTTGTGAGAACTAGCTTGCCCTAGCCTCCCCTTCGCAGATGCGGACACATACCTACATGTGTGACCTCCGTATTTGCGACCTCAGTTTCGCAGGTGAAGCTACACTAGACAATAGAAATTCTGGCTTAGCTCAAAATTATTCGACATCACCTCGAAATTCACCGAGCCCCTTGGGTACGTCTAATAATATTAAAAAGTCTTATACACTATAAAAATTTATCAGAGGAATCAAAACACCAATAACAGTATCAAATTTATCTAACCTCGAAGAAGTAGTGGGGAGGGGTCTACATCGACGCCCACTAGTGGTCCTGTAATCAAAGTACTATAAAAGTAGGTAGGTATGTGCCATATCAAATAACAACGAAAACAAATATATATATATATATATATATATATATATATATATATATATATATATATATATATATATATATATATATATATATATATATATATAATATGATTCTCAACACAAGAACAAATACGAAATCCTCAAATATTGAGTACCACCTAGAATGGAGCATAAACGACTAATATCAAGTCTAGTGTTAATATAAAACGTAAATTAAAGCATTTGAATGGGTAAGAACAACTAAAGTAGTATAGTTAAAGTATGATGTGAGTCGAAGTCAACAAATACATAATCAAGAATCTAGCATATGCATAGACGCTCGTCACCTCATCTATGTGTGGCTCCTATAACACATAGCGTGTAGCAAGTATAGCACCTATGGGGACAAATTTTCTCTTAGAAGATTAGACAGGAGACTTACCATGCTCCAAAATTTGATTACCGGTACCAATGCCTCTCTAACACCTAAAATCAATGGCAAACTATTAGAAATTAGCTAAAGAAAATGCAAACCAATCAAAATATACTCAAAACTCATAATTTAACAATTAAAAGCAATCTTCAACCACCCACCTCACCCCCACGAAAATTAATAAAATCCAACTCCCGGAACCACATGCCCGAATTCAAAAAATTCTCGTAGATAAATATTACCCATACCACCATAAACTCTAATATATAACTTATTCCAAATTCCAAGCCCAATTTCATGATCAACACTTAAAAATACCATTTTTAGGATTTCTTACAAAATCCCATAATTTTTACTAATTTTCATGTTTAAGTCCATGTATAATCCATATATTTAGCTCACAAAAAGTAGGAATCACTTACTTGGTAATAGATGATGAGAATAGCCCTACAAAATCACCCCAAAATCGAATTCAAACGAGAGAAATGACTTAAGACCTAATTTTGTAACTTATAATCTGCCTAGTCATTCCTCTTTGCGATCTTGGAAGTACCCATGTGATCACAAAGTCCAAGTCTGCTATTGCCAAAAGTACCTCCACCGTGATCCCGGAATGTCCCTTGCGATCGTAGAGCATTTCATGCATAAACCAACGCATTCGAGAAAGACTAATTGTGCTCGCGAGTGCCAATTCCCGCCTAGCCCCGAGCCCGTTCTTCATGTTCACAAAGAGATACCTGCCCAGGTACCTCATCCTCACGTTCGCGATGGTCAAACCATGATCGAATCTTCCACCTAAAAGATTCCGAATTAAGAATTATTCTTCCAAATCAACTATGAACTTCTCGAAAATGAAATTCAACTATACATGCAAGTCATAACGCATAAAGTGAAGTTAATTGAGGTCTTAAATCTCAAAATACAGTGCTAAATCTCATAACGAGCGATCAATTTGTTACATTCTCCCCAACTTAAGCATACATTCATCCTCGAACATGCCAATAATCATTCCAAAGTTGCCAAAATCATTGAGTAACTCATCATACAAATATCCATGGGTGATCTGACATCAGCCCAATCCATATGATCCCATGGACACAATCATGACTGACCTTTCTTTCTTCAACCTTAGCTTCCAATCCTTTGAACAAAGTTTTAACTTTCATAGTTCTCTCAACTCTGGTTCTTTTGTATACACACACACACACACACACACACATTGTAAGCATAAATATACACACAAGTTGTAGCCACATGATATACTGCATAACTCATATTCCCATGGTGATATCTTCGATCATAATAATTACTCGTTATGTTACACCCATACTTTCATGTTGAAATGCGTCTTAAGTGAATCAATATTAGCCGGAGATTTTAAGGACTTTTACAAAGATAATGACGAGTTAATGGAGGTGCTATGAAAGTATCATGAGAGTTGGAGGCTATACTTAATCAAAGATATTATAACCCGTACTTTTGGGGTAAACCCATGAGTGCTTAATATATTTAGGAGGTCGTGTTTTAAGGTACTTAAATAATATAATATTTGTATGTATGTTTTGAATACAAACAAGTTATAAAGTAAAAGTCAGCAAAAGTTATCGCAAGATACATTCATAATCTTACTGAAATTTGGGTCTAATGTCGTTGAATTTTTATCTCAATATACTTGGAGTTATAGGGTGATCCACACTCCAAATTGTATTTGTATGAGTCTAGTTTCCAACACATTAAAACATTTTTCAATGCGAAAGTGGAGTAGAGAGATATTCACAATTTTGCGAGACCGTGTAGATTGCGTATGTGACAAGTTGGTGCGCCACCTACTTGCTTAAATGGAAGGACCAAATGAATCCCCAAAAAGCAGATATTTGGGGTCGAAAAAAGGGACCTTTTAAGGGATTATTTACTTCGTTTATTCCACTCATTCTAGATCCTAAAATCAACGAATAAACCCCTGCAAACTTCTCCCAAAATTGCACACAAAACCCTAAGTGATTTTATCTTATTTTCAAGTTGTAGTTGGAAGAAAAACCTAAGAGTTGAAGGACCATGTTAGGATATGAGTATTCACCTAATAAATTTAGTATGCTTCCATCTTATATCCATGTTATTCTATTGGAGATATAGAAAAATTCGTTCCATAATCATAAGAACTCACGGGACGGTTATCAGAAGTCATGAGTTCAAGTTGTTCAACTTGTAGTGGACTATTTTAGACTATTTTGTGGTCTGGTTTGTGGTGATGTTGGGTTTCCCCATTTGATACTATTTTTATAGAGTTTGGGAGGAGAAAGGGTGTGGAGAAATATCATATAACGTCGGGGTGGTGGGCTGGTCATTCATCGTTATATTTTCGGGTTGTTTGGCACTAGCATGGTTGCTGTTTATTGTATGAAGTGATTGGGGTGTTGATCCATGTCCAACCAGCAATCAATAGTCAGTGAAAACGGTTGTTGAAATTATAATACCCAACAAGAGTCGGGGTTGAACTCCTCATGGAGTTTATGAAGGGTGTTAGGGTACATACTTGATGAGAGTACGTGAAAAAACTCAATCAACCTTCCAAACAAAGGGTGTTTGTTTTCCAAATTAAATGTAAGAGATTCAAACTAATTGCAAATAACTAAAAAAGGAATAACTGTTTTAGTATTTTTAATCAAGTTGGAAAAAGCCTAGGGGTGTAACCTTCTCCTAGGTGCAAACTAATGGGTAAATTATGGTAATGCTTGTTTTGTTGATCGGGGTGTGTTATAACTCTCAAATCTCGAGTACCCAGTCAACACCTCTCGGTTATAATAGTAGTTATGCCCAAATTGGCTTTCTCCAGTCCAATTGTGTATCAATCCAAACAATTGATATGACCTCAAGTCGGGTTTTCCCTATCTCTAGTTCAAACACTTTAATTAGACTAGCCATAACCTTAACTAGCCCAATTCCTTGTTAGCCACATTTTTCTAGACTAAGTTCCTCTTTCTCAAGTAAGAACTAAGTCAAATAGGCATGAATCAATTCTTGCAACCACTAATTCTAGAAATAATGCATTAAAAATTCGAAATAATAAGCACTCAATCATAAACATGCACTAAAATTAATAACCAATAAGGTTTACACACTAGGGTTTGGCCACAACCCTAGATAACCACTACAGCTGCTTACTATACGAAACTTGCCCTAAAAAAGTATTTCCCGTCTATTGATAATACCCTGACTTTTTTGACAAGATTTCCCTTTGGGAAGTTCTGAAGCAACACAATTCCATGTGCGATTTGCTCTTTTCTTCTCTTCTTTAATTGGGAGGAATTATGCAGCCGCAAAATTCCACCTACAACTGCACTTTAGCTTTTGCAGCCACACTTTTCTATTTGCCGACCGCATTTGGCGAGGCTTCATACTTGATCTTTTTGCACCTTCTCTGAACTTTTCCAATCTTGTCAGTGCAACCAAATTTTGTGGCCGCACAATTTGGTGTGTAGACCGCATTTTATATGGACCGCGTTTGTTAAAACTCCTCTGAGGCATTCTCTCTACGGCTTCTTCTCTGCATCCGCATGTGCATTTCAGCTTACTACGCTTTCTTTTACAGTTGGAGAATCAATTATGTGGACTACACTTTTGCTTGCTTTATCCTTCTTGCCTTTATGAGCTGGAATACCCCTTTTTGAGTTATATTTCTTTGTTAAGCTCCAATCCTCCAACATGCCTGCAATTTACACAATTTAATTAGTTTTGGGAAAAACAATTAATACTTTCGGACTAAAACTAAAGTCTTTGCTTGTCCTCAAGCAAATAGATTAGTTCCCATCTCCTCAAAGAGAAAGGTCATTTCAAAGAGACAAATTGTAAGCCATTCATACTCAGTTGGGAGCAACAATTACCCACAATACTCATGCATTTTCAACAAGGTGACAATACATATGTTACGTGCATATAACTCTAGTGCGACATTTGAGCTTTAAGAATTAACTTCACTCATCTAGGAGTCTTGTTCTATCATGTAAATTATGGTTGACTCCAACCTCTTCCTCCTCTACCTTTTATTTGTGATGCTCAATTCAGGAATTAACACTCAATTTCTAGAGCAAGGAATGATTCACTCTTCGCACACAAAGGAATTTCACAAGTAAGGCTTCAAGTACCATAGGCTTGCCCCTATTTAGATCTCCACTAATGTAAGCTCACTCTGTTAAAAATCAAGTAGGTCTTCTTTTAGGTTGTAATGAAGGATTTTGGATTATGGTAGGATACCATATGGGATAAGTGGTTACACCTTTTCCTAATCACTCCACTCTTTTCATTTATTGGTGTCATGACCCAAACTGATGAGTCGCGATAGGCATCCGGTGCCATACTCGGCCCGAGCGTACCACTCTACAACTATGAACTATAGAGGGGTAAGCCTCAACTTAGGCCGATGAGGCCATATTCTGAATCATTTGAAAATAACGTCTCTCTCATATGAGAGATAAACATACCCAAAAGATGATATATATATATATAAATGTGCAGGATGACAAAGCCGCCGTGAAAATCTACTGATATAGAAAATATACATGACTCGTCTAGATGCCTCTAGAGATAACTGAACTGTATCATGGTCCGGACAGGGCCTCGACCTATCCACCAAACATGTATATATAAAATGGAATCCAAGGTCTAGACCTAGTATCTCTGAAAAAGTGGAGCTTACCAACCAAGATGATATTTGACTCTGTCGGCTATGAGGGTTTTCCAACTGTCTATCAGGACCTGCAGGCATGAAATTCAGCATCCCCAGCAAAAGGGACGTCAGTACGAAATAATGTACCGAGTATGTAAGGCACAAAATAACTGAAAGGTGAAACTGAATTGATAATATAATAACTGAAAGTAACTTCGACTCAAAGATAATCTCAAGATATGCTTACCTGCTGATACTGACTCAACTCTCTCAATATAGTAAGTAAACTAGATGTTCGGCCTTATAAGGCTTGGTATGTGTAACTGTTATTCCCTAGTAACCTCTCTCATAGGCACTCTCCCATACTAGGCTCTGTATCTCAGCCATTCTGGGCTTGCTCATACGTATTCGGCCACAATAGGCTCGGTATATAACTTACCATCTAATATGAGGTTGTCCATTAGGGGCCTGGCCACCGATTATAGCTCGATGGTAGTGAAAATACTATAATACTGCATATATATAGACCCTCTGCTCTCTTGACTGGAAGAAGACAATACTCAATGGAATATAAGGTCCCGATAAGGGAGAATAGTGTAACTTATGAGATTAGAAAAATGTACATAAATTTAGGAATATTAATTTCTCTTTATGCCATGTATTCAAACTAATGTAGTTACAAGAACATATCAAAATTAATGAAGGGATTTACCCTAACATACATGTATGATCTCTTCCTTATTACTCAACACAACTTCTTGCATCTACAACAAGAGAAATGATATTGTCGTCAAAATATAATGTCGTACCATCATATTTTGCTAGTCGTATGGCTTAAGGAAAATCGGGCAGCAACTCCCCTATTTTTAATATATCCCAAATACCACTAAGTTTCATCAACAACCAACAACAATAACTATAACCGACAATAGCAACAACAACAATACAATTCAATATGAGTTTCTCTGATTATCTTAAGAATCATATTGAGCGGCAAACTCGTCTTTACTCATAACAAGATATAAATTGAATCCAACTCTTATTCCATAAATTAGTTTATAACATCATACTTACATGTACCATATTATTTCTAGTTTTAAAAATCCATAAAATTCCTTGCAAAACAGCCCCATACATCTAGCACCTTAATATTTTACTGTCAATCACTTGTTTTTAATATTTTCTTCTTCAATCAACTCAATTAACACCTACAAATGCTTAACAAACGCAGCCACAACAGTATCAAATTATTTCTTACAATTTCTCACCACCACAAACCATATATTTAGCCACAAAACAGCCGAACCAAAGAGACAACTATATCCCATGTTCTTTCAAGTGCTATCTTGTGGTTTTTCACTCAAACAACACAACCAACGCAAGATTAGCCTTAGGCACAATCAAGAAGATGGTATACATACCTTAACAAAAGCTAAAACTCAAAACACTATCTCAACTTAGCTCACAATTTCCCTCAATCACAACACAACATCATAGAAGCATTCTCTTATAGTCTTTAACACCTTTCAAATGATTTGAGTTGATTTCCCTTTAGTTTAGTTCTTGGGATCTGGGACCAGTTCTTAGAGAGCATTAAAAGTGTTTTGGTGTATGTTTTCTGTGTATAATGACGAGATATACAAGGGGGGAGATAATTTATAAGCCCACCGCCTCAATCCTCCAAGAAGGTGGGTAAGTTGCCTGCTTGGCAGCTTGAGCGGTGCAACTTCAAACGCTTGTATCTCTCTAATCTGACATCGTATTGACAAACGGGTTGCAGAGTTTGTCCGAAGTGCGGCGATGTAACTTGGTGACCCTATTTTTAAAAATTCATATTTTTCTACCCCAATGTTGTATGAATAAATTGTTGGATAGTTGGAAACTAGGTTCCAAGACCTTCATTTTGGTATATAATATGTCCCAAAAGACCTCATATAACACATGAAATTTAATCCTCAAAACGCTTCATTACAAGGCAAATCCTTAGTCGGTTTTTCCGCAACTTAAATCCGATTTTTTCCAAACTTTATACTTCATATCCAAACATCATATTTATCTTAACTTACTTAAGACTTCTGTAAACCTTTCTTATCCCTGTAGAATGATTTCGTCTTTTTTGAGTTTACATTATATAATCCTATAATTACAGTGACATATGAAGTACAGGGTCTAACAACACTAAATAACTTTATAGACTTTCAAATAGTATCTCATTTATTATCTTACATCAATTGACTTACGACGTACCTTCGCATACAAAAACATGGCATGTAACATCATTACCCCTTTTAGAACATTTGTCCTCGAATGTTTACTGATGTGCTTATCAGTCTCATAAGCTATAGCTCTTGTGAATACTTTAATATTGTCCTTACCATCTACTAAATTTTTTGGTGAATAAATTCAAAGACTAGGACATTTCCCCCTTTATGCCTCTTCTCACATCAGGACTTGTGATCAGAATTTACAATCTCGTAACTTTGACTACCTTTTCTGATGCAGCCTGTATGACTCTGTCCTTTAATGTGCAGATCTTCTCTATTTTATTTTTCTCCAGCGTTTTGCCAATCCCCTAGCCTCACTTTGTGAACATATACAGAACTATGACAAGATGTCCCTCGAAGCAAATATAGGTGTACTAAAGTTCTTGCTTGGTACTTTGCCAAACTTACGACTATTTCTACGTCTTGTTTCCTAGTGTTGGATATATGTCCTTATGGATTTAGTTCATCTAAGTAGGTCAAACCGTACTATAATACTTACTTCGGTTTATTATAACAGAGGTATGCTACCCAACTCCAGGTTACTCTCTCACTGCTTATCCCATATATTTAAATCTAAGTCCTTTAATGATTCCTTGTTACTGTTCATCTAGAGTATGTCATTATAACCTCCTATAATACATTGGATTTTTTTCCATCTATTGTTGATTCACCTTAATTTTGATCTGTATCTACCACTGAAAACTTGACACCTCTTATGTAATACATTGTCACTAGGGCTCAAGTCTCATCGGAGAACATCTGAAGTGATTTTCGTGATCCACCTAGGGGTGATACAATACTTCAATAACCGTATTGCATAACATCCCAACGTGATTCGCCTTATGGGGTTATTACAATCCTGTACAATTCATGATATTGCTTTTCTTTGAATCATTACCAATCAAAGGCCTAAATGTCATCCTCTTATCGATCACTATTACACCCTTATTCTACCAGTAGGGAAGCATTCTATCTCTTCTAAATTCTCCTAGTCTTAAACTCCTCTGAGCTCACTAATGATATACTGAGATTTTTATAACTTATGGAAACCATTAGCAATCTTGTTGTGATGGGTTTAATTCCGAGGACTTACCTATTCTCATCACCTTCTCACTTACCTTTTCTTATCCTTGCTTTTGTCTACCTAAAACATTGTTGTTTTACCATAATTTAGCTTGCGACCTACACATATCTATTTATACTACTCGAAATCTTCCTTTAAATTGCTAGCACTATAGATTTTCATTTGTGCCTTATCATTTGTCTTTCAATGTAATCAATGACTTTTCCTAGTCATTCTGCCACTTGTTGCATGAATACTTGACTAATCTTGTTGCCCATGAATACTAGAATTTCCCGTAACTAATATGATCTCAAATATCACCTTTGATTTGTTTACTTCCCGTTCATTAGCCATCATGGTGCCACTTTCTTATGGACTGTATACAATATTTTAGTGAGACTATTTTGACATGACCATTTGTTCTTTATGTCATTATGCTTAAGTTGAAGCCTTCTTCCCTTTTTCCATAGCTAGTCTTTCTATGTAGTACTTAAGGATACCTTATGGCTCTTGTTAAGTTGCATGTTTGTTATATTTTATATTCGAAGGAATTTTTAATGTTCTTACTCGCCTAAAAATATCCTTAGTTACATACCTCCGTGCCCTAATGCTCATAGGGTTACTTTTAAACTCAAATTTTGATTGTCTCCTTACTAGCACTCTATTTCCGTAACAGTTATACGATTCCTTTAATTATCCCAAATCCTATATGATTTTTTTCTTTTCAACAATTGCGATCTTATATCTGCGAGACTGAATTCCATATGTTGGGGTTCAATATATTTATCTTGCACGATATGTTGATTTATTTGTAACCTCTTGTCTAACCATAACTAGACTCTTCCTGAATCAACTACTAACTACTCGTTGGTCCATTCTCATATCTATATTCCATGTAATCTCTCTTGGGTTATATCCTTTGTCTTAACATACCTCACAGACTTGCTCCATATTAATCAATAACATCTCGAGGGAACCCTTACTGCCTCTCCCCAGTGTGGTGCTTGCATAATGTTCTGAAATCGTAGCATATATATAATATTTGAAAATGCAATCTTGTTCCGTTCGCCTCTTTATCGCATTCTTCCTTTACTATTACGTAGTTACCTCATTGTCCTTGGCATTTTTTTCTTTTCATATCTTCACAGACATCTTACTCGCCTTGTGGTAACCCTTCTATACTAGGGATGATTGAATTTCTTACGCACAAGGGTGACACCTAGTGTAACTGGAACACTTAGTCTCTTACACTTAACTTTTCTCAAAGTTTTTGCTTTGCAGGAGTGTCTTCTTGAATGACCTTTAAAGGTTATTATTATGTTATCCATTTTATTAGTGCTCGAATACGATCTTTGAAATTTTCACGACCAAAATTGGAGTGCTACGACGGGCACCCAGTACCTTACACAACCGAGTACCAACAGAACATATCTTTCTTATCGTACTATGATGGGTAAATGTGCCAAAAGGGTCATCATGACATAACCGAAATAAAATATAAGGGAATTCTAGACATAAGACGACCTAACACGATATAGAAATTTATACATGTGACATACAGACCTATAAGTCTGACATGATCCTTTGTAAACTGAAAACATAGGCCGACAAGGCCATACAAGTATCAAAATACGTGACACCTGTCTACAAGCCTCTAAGAGTACATAAACATCATAATGGTCGGGAAAGGGCCCTGCCATACCAATCAATACATGTCCAAATCATATTGACCAACTAGGCAACTCCGAAGAAACTAGAGTGCAACAACACTTTACGCTAAGCTAATAACCTACTAGGAGGACTGTGAACATGTCTATCGGGACTTGCAGGCATGAAATGCAGCATCCCCAGGACAATGGGACGTCATTACGAATAAAGTACTGAGTATGTAAGGCAGAAAAGAATAATTAAGAACAGTAATGTCAAGAGAGATATAGGAAATACAACGTGTAGCATCTTAGTGCCTCTGATAGATAGTGACATGAAATGCGTGATACATACATATACATAATATTTTAACAAGATATGCGTATGTGGGCTTCATCATCATCACATCATACCCGACCTATAAGAGGACTAGGTAAAAACGTACTCGGCCATCATAAGGCTCGGTATAATCGTACCCGGCCACGTGGAGCTCGGTAAACCCAACTGATCAGCGGTTACACATGTAATGTGTAGCTCGGTAGAGTAAAGTAGATACATATATAATTCATGTTGGACTTATGGACTCACGTTCTAAACCTTTTGGAGTGACGTAAGGTCATTGCACCTTCGATTAACATTATGGACATCATAACATCAATATAAATTTCACTAGGATTTAAGGATCATACATTCATTCTTAGAATAAATTTATAAGGGAAGAACCACATGGACAACCTTAGTTGCTAGGAGTAGATTCGTTATGAAATAGAATATCGTGTACGTTCGTTTCACTTTAGATGCCAAACGAAAAAAAGGAAGTGCCTTAAGATACCTTAAGTCCATTGAGCCCTTAATACCTCAAGAAATTATTCAGAAAACTCAACTCAATCAACCATAGTACAAGGAGATTCAAAATCCGTATTGAGTAAAGGCTAAACGTGCAACTTAAACTAGTAGCTCGTTTACGAAAATTTGGGCAGCATCTCCCCTGTAACAAGGCCCTCCTCCAATACCATATATCAACAATACAAAGAACAAAAAAATATCAACATGTATACATCATTTTAGAACCTTATCTTCATCACAATATATCACAAAACAGCCCACACATCCTAATCAGTTATACATAAAACGACAATAAAAGTAGTGCCAAACAACCTAAAAATGTAACAACGAACAAACAACACACCATTACGTCATTATGTGGTATTTATCCACACCTTTTATCCTACAAAACTCCATAAAACATCAGCAAAATGGACAGCCCAAAAGCAACACGAAATATCGCACAAAATAGTCCTCTACAAGTCGAATAACTCGAACTCACGGCTTCCGATCACTGTCCTGTGAGTCCTAACTATTAGGAAACAAATTTATCAACCTTAATTGATATTTTAAAGATTAAATACAGAAATTATACGTTTTCTTAACTATGAGGTACCTTCCAAAACTCAAACTACAAAGCAAAAGAGAGACGATATAGCGATACTTACGTCGTAGAGATTGTCCTAGTGTTATCGCTTCTTGATTTCGTACTCGGGATGTTAATATTATTGGAAACCCTCGTGGATAGCTTGAGGATACGTTTAGGGGTCTTATTATGGTTGTGGTATTTCTAAAATTTAAGAAAGAGACGACATAATGCTTATATATATCCATTTTCGAAAAGTCAGAGCTGCTAGCATGGCACCCTATTACTGGCTCTTCTTCAGACGCTTATATCTTTTTATCAAGATTTTGTATGAAGAAATGGTTAATAGGGTTAGAAACTTCATTCCAATACCTTCAATTTGGTATATAATATGTCCCAAAAATACCTCATATAACACACAGAATGTATTTCTCAAGAAGCTTTAGTGAAAAACTAACTTGTCACCTATGCAGTTTTCCCAGTCTCGCGAAACCACAAATATCTCTCTACTCCTATTCCGTATCGATGAACGTTTTAATGCGTTAGAAAATAGAATCATATATATTCAATTTTCTAGATAGATCATCCCGTAATTCTGTCACGACCCCAAATCCTAAGCCGGTCGTGATGTGTCATGACCCCAAACCTAAACCGCTTGTGATGGCGCCTATCGTTGAACTAGGCTAGCCAACAATCACATAATTACAGTTTCTTTCTGAAATCTCAACCCCTTTTTTAACATTTCACATAGTATATATAAAATTACTTAATTCATTAGGCAAAATAAGCAGCTAAATAGTCTAATACACAGCCTCTGAACGAATAGCTAGATATAACAAAAGAAGGGAAAACAGAGATGTTGCGGATGCTGAATAGGTACCTCGATATCCTGAACTCCGGCTCCGCACGGAATAGATGGCTAACGCTCGGTATCTGCACCTGAATCTGCACACAGGGGTGAAGGGAGTAGTGTGAGCACGCCAACTCAGTAGTAATGAAAATAAATCAATTCTAAGCTGCAAGAAACACATAAAGTCAATATCATCAGTTCATAGTATGCACAAACTTTCATTCCAACAGTATATACATATATATATGAAATCAAAATGCTTTAAAAAGCCAATTCCAGTAAAATCCTTTGAAAAATGTGTTTTCCAACAATTTCTGAAATAAAAATAGCCGAAGGATTTAGTATAAAATTAAATAAATCGTAAGTAGCCCCTCGGGAAAAAAACATGAATAATAAATCGCCCCTCGGGCAGAACATCACTCAGCACCTCACAGCCACTCAGTATCAGCCCCTCGGGCAACCTCACTGTCACTCATGCCTCCCAATCACTCATCACTCGGCACTCGTCACTCAACACTCAGTAGGTACCTTCGCTCACTAGGGGTTTGTACAGACTTCGGAGGGGCTCCTTCATCTCAAGCGCTAATATCAAGCCACCTCGTGGCGTATCATATCCTCACAAAGCAGGCCCTCGACCTCACTCATACAGAACCTCTCAAAAGCCCCTCGGGCGTATCAGTAAAACGGGGTACTCGACCCAAAACATCATTTTATATCTTGAAAATAGTGTAAATAAGGCTGAGTTTCGAAAACAGTTAAGCAAAATATGACTAAGTGTAAATCATAAATCAATAGTGAGGAAATAGCAGTAAAAAGCCCCCAAATGGTCTAAAACAAGTCGGCACGAGGCACCAAAACATGGCATATAGACAAAATATAGTAATAATCTTTAGAACACAATTTAACATATGATTTAGAGTAAATACGCAACTCAATAGTTGCCGCGGAGAGGACCAAGCCCAATTCAAAAATCAGTGCGCGCCACATATTCTGCATCCAACATGTGCGTCATTCTAAAAACAGTGAGAAAATGCAATCTTGTCATACCCTCAGGACAAGATTTATAACCATTACTTACCTCTATCGGGCCACATAGTAGTCTGCGATGCTCTTTCCCCTCAAATTGGCTCCCGATTGCTGAGAATCTAACCAAATTCAGTTTAACATCATCAATATATGCTAAAGGAACACAACCCAATCGAAAACTATCAATTTATACAAAAATCTAAAAATTCGACCAAACCCGAGCCCCAGGCCCATGTCTCCGAATTCGAAAAAATCTACATCACTAGAATCCTCGTCCTCCAAAGATTTTATGAATACCAAGAACACTAAAAACGGACCACAATTTCCCACTCAAATCCTCAAAAGAAAATTCTAAATTCCATGCACCTTCTTCCCCATATTTGGGTTTAATTCCAACAAATTTCCGGTTTAATTACTTAGAAAACGACATATAAATGAGTTATGAAGTTGAAAACCTTACCTCCAAGTAATTCCCTTCGATTTCCTCTTCAAAACCTCTCAAAGAGCTCCCAAGTCGTCCAATAATGGAGGAAAATGAACTATTCTCGCACAAATGGCCTTTAAAACATTCTGCCCAGCCATTTATTTTCCTCAGTGCGATCGCATTCCTAGCGATGCGTTCGAGATGCACAAACCAGCTCTCTCAATGCATTTGCGTAAAAACACACGCGTTCGCATAGCTCAAACACACATCCCCTCACGCGCCTCAGAACACCCTATGCAATCGCGGACCTTACCCACATGATCGAACTGCACACATAACCCACTGTGCGCGATCGCAGCCTCAACCCACGGGATTACACTGTATAAAAAATACATGCTGGCCCCAACAAGCCTATTCAATCGCATTCTTACACACGTGATCGCATAGAAGGACACCAGAATAAAAGACCAGCAGAATCTACAACTTCCAACACCCAAACTTGATCCGTTAACTTGTCAAAACACACCCGAGACCCTCGGAACCACAACCAAACACGCCACCACAACCCATAACCATATTCAAACTTAGTCGAGACTTCGAAACACCAAAAACAACATGAAAACTTCAAAATTACATCAAATTCAAACCTATGAACTTTGAAACTTCTAAATTTCGCCAATGATACTGAAACCAACCAAAACACATCCGATTGGCCTGAAAAGTTTCACCTATATCCCAAATGACATTATTAACCTGCTCCAACTTCCGGAATCCCGTTCCGACCCCGATAGCCTATTTTTCACTGCCGCCCGAAAATCACCAATAACTAACTTTCGCCAATTAAAGCCTAATTCTACACCGGACATCAAAACTTCATTCCGAACACAGTCCTAAGTCCCAAATCACCTAACGAATCTATTCGAGCCACAAAATACGCATTCTGAGGTCGTTTACCAATAAGTCAACTCCTAGTTGACTTTTTCAACTATTAAGCTAATTTAAGAGACTAAGTGTCTCAATTCTCACCATGATCACTCCGCACCCGAACCACCCGACCCAACAAAATATAAATAGGCTAAGTAACATATGATAAAGCAAAAAAGGGGGGAAACGGGGCTAATCTCACGGAACGACCAGCCGGGTCGTTACATGATGGCGCCTATCATGGAACTAGGCTAGCCAACCATTTCAGACTATCATAATATTTCATAATTTCCCAAAATTAGCAGATTTTAAAACAGCAAAATGAGACGAACAATTTATACACTTTTCCAAAACTTGGAGTCAACTGTCATGAGCATCTAGAACAGTAAATACAATGTACAACAAGGTGACTTGCTACTACAGTGCCTATAGTACAAAAGACAAAAAGAAAACTATGAACTGAGGAAAAGAAAGGAGGTGAGCTGGGGACGTTGAGTAGCTACCTCGATCCTCGAACACATAGTGAGATGGTCCGGTACCTGGATCTGCACACATAGGTGCGGAGAGAAACGTGAGTATGCTAACTCAGTAAGTAATAAAAGTAACTAAAACTTGAGTGTAGTGACGAGCATTTATAAATCATATAAATTCATACAATGAATAACAATTGAAGTAAATAAATCAAGTCAGGAATCTAAATTTCGAATATTTCATAAAACTCCAGTTTCCATTTAAAAATCTTGCATAAAATCATTTGTCCAACAATATCATCAGAGGCTCAGTGTAAAGAAGAGTGAAAACGGTAGTTTCATAGAATATAAGCCCCTCGGGCACAGTATCACTCACAATAAGGCCTCTCGGGCAAGCCTCTCAATCACTCGTGACTCCACTATCAGTATCTCATGCTCATACTAAACACTCGTACTCAGCATGTACCATGAATACACACAACTGCTGCGGCGGGCAGCCTGATCCAACACACACACACACACACACACACACACATATATATATATATATATATATATATATATATATATATATACACACACACACACTGCTGCGGCATGCAGCCCCATCCATATAATAGTTGACTGTGCGCACTGGGGTGTACAAACTCCGGAGGGGCTGCTATAGCCCAAGCGTTATATTTATTATGGCGTGCAGCCCGACCCATATATAATATATATTGATATGGCGTGCAACCCGATCCATATGGAATATATAACATATATATTGCTGAGGCAAGCAGCCCTATCCATAACTATTCTCACGTACTCCGCTCTCGGCCTGGACATATATATTATTGCGGCGTGCAACCCGATCCATAACTATCCTCACATACTCGGCTCTCGGCCTGACTTAGTCACCCACATAAGCCACTCGGGCAATCCATCTCAAAACACAGGACTAAGCCCAAAACACTTCACTGAGTTTCAAAGCAGTGTGATAACAGCGAAAATAACAACAACTGGTAAACATGACTGAGTTCACAGATGTTCGATATGGGATATCGCAAGATTTCAAATCGAATACGCGACTTAATAGTCGATACGGGACGGACCAAGTCACAATCCCTATCGGTGCATGCCCACACGCTCTTCACCTAGCATGTACGTCACCTCATTTACAAAAACAATATCAAATATCGGGGTTTCATACCTAAGGTTCAGAGTTAGAATCGTTACTTACCTCAAAATAGCCCAAAAGCTGCTCCGTGATGATCTTGCCCCTCGAATTTTCTCCCAAATGCTCTGAATCTAACCAAAATCAGATTAACATCATCAATATACGCTAAAGGAACAAAACCTAATCAAAAACTATCAATTAAGACATAATTCTCGATATTTGGCAAAACCTGAACCCCGGGCCCACGTCTCGAAATTCGATAAAAATCACAAAACTAGAATCCTCATTCTCATACGAGTCTACCCATACAAAATTTACCAAAATTCGACCCCAATTGCCCACTTAAATCACCAAAAGAATTTTCAAAAGTTTCCTCCCATTTTTCCCAACTTTTCTACTTTAATTCCTCAAATTGCATGGTGAAAACCAAGACAAATTCATGAAATTGAACCAAAATGATTGAAGAAAACATACCACAAGAACCCCACTGAAAAGCTCGTCCAAAATCTCCTTCCCCCGAGCTCTCTAAAGAAATAACAAATTATGGCCAAGAACCCCCGAAATTAGAACTTATAGAGTGTCTGCACATGCCTCTTTCTTCACTGCGATCGAGGAAACTCCCATGCAATCACGAAGAACAAATCTGCTGCCCCATCAAATTACACTACGTGATCACAGACATACACATGTGATCCCGATTCAGCAAGACATGAACCCACGCGATCGCAAACCACTCTACGCGATAGCGAAGAAAAGTGACTCAGCCCCCTCACGCGCCCTTCAACTCTATGCGATCGCGACCTCCATGATGTGATCGCATATAACAAGAATCCTGCTAACCCCAGCTAGGCCAATGTGATAGCAAACATTCTTTCGAGATCGCGTAGAAGGAAACCAGAAACTCACACTAGCAAAAATCTGCCAAGTTTTAAAGCCAAAAGTTGGTCTGTTAACCACCTGAAACACACCTGAGGCCCTCGGGACCTCAACCAAACATGCCAACATATTCCATAACCTCATTCCAACTTATTCGAACCTTCAAATCACCAAAAACGAGGCAAGAAAACCAAAATCACATCAAATTCAAGCCTATGAACTTTGAAACTTGTAAATTCGCCAATGATGTCGAAACCAACCAAAACACATCCGATTGACCTGAAAATTTGCGCACATATCCAAAATGGTATTACAAACCTACTCCAACTGTCAGAATTCCATTCCGACCTCAATAGCCTATATTCCCCTGCCGGTCAAAAATCGCCAAAAACTAACTTTCGCCAATTCAAGCCTAATTCTACACTGGACAGGAAAAATTCATTCCAAACACACTCCTAAGTCCCAGATCACCTAACGAAGCTATCTGATCAATACAATCCACATTTCGAGGTTGTTTACCAATAAGTCAACTCTCAGTTGACTTTTTCAACTATTAAGCTAATTTAAGAGACTAAGTCTCTCTGTTCTTACCACGACCACTCCGATTCCGAACCAATCGACCCAACACACATAAATAGGATAAGAAAAATATGATAAAGCAGAAACAGGGGAAACAGGGCTAATCTCATGGAATGACCGGACGGGTCGTTACATCCTCCCCCTCTTAAACAAACATTCGTTCTCGAACGGGTCTAGAAACATACTTAGAGTCTCGAATAAGCGAGGATATCAGCTTTGAATCTCTCGCTCGGTCTCCCAGGTGGCATCCTCCAGCGGTTGTCCTATCCACTGAACCTTCACTGAAGCTATATCCTTAGACCTCAGCTTTCTGACTTGACGATCCAAAATAACCACTAACTCTACCTCATATGATGTATCACCCTCGAGCTGAACAGTGATGCAGTCCAAAACATGAGACGGGTCACCAACATACTTCCAGAGCATCGAAACATAGAACACTAGATGAACACTCGATAAGCTAGGAGGCAAGGTAAGCCTATAAGCCACCTCCCCAATCCTCTAAAGCACCTCAAAAGGCCCAATAAACCGGGGACTCAGTTTTCCCCTATTCCCGAACCTCATAACACCCTTCATAGGAGACACCTTCAGCAGCATCTTCTCCCCAACCATGAACGAAACATCTCGGACCTTCCGATCCGCATACCTCTTCTGCCTAGACTGTGACGTGCGAAGCCGCTCCTGAATCAACTTCACCTTACCCAACACGTCCTAAACCAAGTATGTGCCCAATAGTGCATCCTCGCCCGGCTCAAACCAACCAACCAGAGATCTGCACCTCCTACTATATAAAGCCTCATACGAAGCCATCTGGATACTTGTCTGATAATTATTAGTATATGCAAACTCTGCGAGTGGCAGAAACTTGTCCTATGAACCCCAAAAACAATGACATAGGCACGCAACATATCCTCCAAAATATGAATAGTACGCTCTAACTGCCCGTAGATCTGAGGATAAAATGATGTGCTCAACTCAATCTGAGCACCTGATCACGCTCAACTATGTCTTGTAGAAGACTAAACGGGCGTTGCAAATATAATCCTGGGGTATTATGCCCAGAGTCGATCCCACAGGGAATTGACGTATCAAGCAGGCTGTTTAAATTAGTACTTAGCTGTCACCTAATGTTTTTTAAATTACTAATACTAAAGATTAAAAGCAAAGATTAACTATACTAAGGTATAAACAATTGTAATAAAATCTAAGGTTATGGTTTCCCCCGCTGGTGAACTTACTTCTCGGATACTTCGTATAGCTTGATTAATCGTCTCTATCAATCATGAACGCTCTATCTACCATAAATCTCTCTCAAGTAATTATGATAATTTACTAGACGCACTCTCTCAAGTTACGCTAGCTAGATTGCATTACAGTTCACTTAGATTGCACCCGAAGTATCGTTATCTCTAATCCAACCTCTAAACCCTCGGTTATGACTTTCGTCTATACTCTGGGAGTGGTGTTGTTCAAACAATTACCTAAATATGCACTCTCTCTCAAGTAGATACATAATAAATAGGCACAGCTAATTGAGGGCCCTTCAATCAACTACAACAAGAACGTAGTTGAACAAATAGAGTTTAATCAACCAATCAAAGCTATATTAATATCACAATAAGTTTATTCCCCAACGGGTTCCACACGAAATTAGCTAAACAAATTCATAAGAATAAAATCTAAAACAACTTGCATAATTAAACTACAAAGTAAGGAAGAAAATATGTACAAAGTTGGTGTTTTTCCTTCGATCCACTCTAATCTCGAATCTCTGTGTATCC